>BMAC01001753.1:60070-82570 GCA_014905375.1 Phtheirospermum japonicum
AGAAAAGATATTAAAAGTATCACATAACACACTTATTTGTGTATCACAAAAGTAGTATGATTTCTTACAATATCTAGTCAAGTATCACAAAATATATTAAAAGTATCAGAAAAGATATTAAAAGTATCACAGAATACACTTATTACAAAATGTAGTACAATGTACAAGTATTAAAGAATATGCGATACTTTTAATATATTCTTTGATACGCGATCAATTTTTTTAATACTTTTAATTATTTAAATGTAATTGGCCCATATTTAAGTAAAAGAAATGAAATTATTGAATATGTAATATTTTAGTTATATTTTGTAAACAATATTTTTATAATACTTTGATTTTTGTCAAAAAAAAAAAAAGATGTAAAAATATAAAATATAACATGTGTCGATTTGGTGATACTTTTATTTGAATTTGTGATACTTTTAACTACTTTTGTAATACTTAAAACTGGGCAGATTCTATTTTTTTTTCTGACGACTTTTTTTTTTATTGAATTTGCAGTTTTGTAGAGTTGATCGAGACAATTACTCGATTATGTGATACTTTTTGTTAATCGAAATTCCATCCTTTGAATCCCTGTAAATTGGAGGTTAAAATTTATAAATTTGTGACTTTGACCTCAAATCTACGGTGATTGGAGTATTAAATTATAAATCCAATTGCGAATTTGGAACGAGGGAGACGAGACAATTACAATTATATAAGGTTTGTAAAAAAATATCGCCGGTAAATAATGGAGGTGGCAGCCGGCGATGGTCGGAGGTGGCGGCCGACGACGGCGGGTGGCGGTCGGCGATCGTGCTGAAATTCGTGTTGAATATGCAATTTTCGTGTTGAATTTATTGCAGAATTAAATAGAGAGAAACTGAATTTGAGGGATTTGGGGGGTCTGGTTCTTGAGATCGGGGTGTGGGCTGTGGGATTATGTTTGGGTCTGGGTATGGTCCGGATCCGGGTAAAATTAACAAAATAGTAAAAAGTGGTATCATTTTATGAGACTGGTCAACTTAAAGCTTAGTCTAATTACAAAGAAGGTTAAGTGCAAATTGGGAAAAAAAAAACAAAAAACATCACTATCTATGACAATATTTGCGTGCAGACTTATAGAACAACAACATTAAGCATTATCTAAGATAAATCATAAACCCTCTCAAAAAATAGTGGACCCCTTTATTGTCTTCATAAAATAAAGATAATTAACGGATCCCTTTGGGTATGAAAACTACTGATTGAGAGTGCACTTGAATGATACAGTAAAACATCGATAATTTAATACGCTATTACTTAATAACATACTTAATTAATATATATCGTCGGTCCGAATTAATAAATTTTAGCGGTCTAAAAAATACATAGTGGCGGGTAAAATATACTATACAAAAAATTAACAAATTAACTCTTTTGTTATCCATGTCCCAATAAAGAAAAAAAATACAAATGAAAAAAGAATAACAAATTCGATGTTATTATAACTTTTTCAGTTTTAGAAATTCATTCTACACAGAAAATTACTAAAGAACATCTCCAGTGCTCTATGTAATACTAAAAAAATAATAATGAAATTTACCTTGCAACTAGACTTAGAATTAAAACATGTACATTAAACACTTAAACAAACCATTAAATGGGAACAAATCAAACTACACTACAAATCAAACTAAAATTATCCTTTCACCCCATGACATAATCACCATGCCAGGCCGGTGCTCGTCGTACTCGTGTTGGGACTGGCAGATGGTTAGTGGACCCCATGACATAATCATCATGCCAGGCCGGTGCTCGTCGTACTCGTGCGGGGCGTGGCAGACGGTTAGTGGATTGGGCACGAGTAATTAGCCGATCTTGTATCCTGTTGATTTGGGATGTATCAAGTTGCTCTGCTCGTCTTCCTTTCTCAAGTAGTATTATTTCGTCGTGACGACACAACGGGCACGATTCGCTCTCCATCAGCCACCGGACAACACAATGGCTATGGAAAGCATGTTTGCAAGGCAGCAACGATACCGGGGCCACGGCCGTGGGTCCACCCAAACAAAACGGACACGTCTCCATAAGAGCACCAGACCCCTCCACGTGGAGATCGTCCGCTCTAATCCTCGGCAGAACAAAAAGTAAAATCCCGGAGACGAAGACACGAGTCTTCATCGTCGTCCTTTACCGCCCCATCGGGCCGCAACAGGTCTAACGGGATCAAGCAGTCGGGCCTGACCGACCTGTCGATTGCGTGGTCGATCGTCTCGCCGTCTAACTGCAATGTGCAAACATAGAGGTTCACGACAATAGGAACTATGGGACGAGAGGGATGGACGGCCGTGACTTGTTGGGCGTAATCGAGCGCTTTGTGGATGAAGCTTTGAATCAGGTCGTCGGTCATCAAGTACTCGTCCAGCCGGTAACTGATATGGTCAAAGTGGCGGTAGATACGTTCCAGAGAATCGCGTCTACGGGCAAAGTTACGGACAAAGCCTCTGAATTCATCATCTCATATCCATAGGCATCATCAAGCTTTCTTTGTAGTATGAATTTTGTTCGAATCTCGAAGATGAGGACATTGCGTTGGATTCCGAGATCTGATATTGCTTCATCAGACGATGAGATGAGTGCTTCTGAAAAACGATAATGATGTTCGTATCCTGATACGAGACCCATGATATGAGATTTTTTTTTTTTCTTTGACAAACTAGAATATCTGAACTTCGATGATGATAATTAAGGCAAGAAGAGTATATATACTCTCTCTCTATATATATAGAATTGTTGCGGGGAACTTGACTTGGAGTAGGAAAGAATAGATTAGGAAAGAATTTGTGAAGGATTAGGAATTTTTATAGGTCACGCGTGTTACTATAGTTGGCCCTCTATTTGACAGTTGGACATATTGGTTATTATATACATGGAATTGTATGCTTATGTGTGATTTTTCGCTTGCAAAATATAGGAATTTGGGGGGACCAGGCCCAAAATATGCCTCTCATCCATATTTCCATATTCATACCCTTTTTTTCTTTCTTTTTTTTTTTAATGTATGTGTTAATGTACGTGTACTGCATATTTAAAATAACGTTCACATATTATATATATAATCTACCGCACGTAATTTTCTTATTATTAACACAATATGAAAAATTATCATGAAAAAAAACTTTGTATATAATTTTTAAATCTGATAATTATACAGCTATTTTCTTTTTGAATCTCAAAATATTTTCTTTATTTTGATTTAAGAGTTTTTTTTAAATATTAATGTGCATTTATTGGCTTTAATAATGTAAATAATTGAAGGCAAAAACCCAAATGGGACGGTCACACTTGTCCTCTACCGTATGACGAAATTTAAATTGGAACCCGCTCTGATTGCATATAAAAGGTGTTGAAATTCCTAGAGACGAACACTGTGCTCGTGCAGCGAAATTTTAAAATTTTTAGATCCAATAGATTCATACTGTTAATGAATATATACAATAAATAAGAAAAAACATGAAAACTTTGCAATAAATCCAAATCCAAATTCAACAATAAGGTATCGACACAATTAAATCTCCGACGGCAATATCTAATTTCGGTGTATTGCTACGTGAAGAAAGCTATGAATCTCAACGAAAGCTCAAGAATTCGCAATCTCAAAATCAAGAGGCGTTTTTATGATGTTTATGTTTTATTATAGGTACATAAGAGGACTCTAATTCTAAAAAGGATTGGATTGTTTAAGACATGTGCCCAAAACAGTTTTGCCCAAATTACCTTTATTAGTGTAAAATAGATAATTAAATTCAAATCCAATTTTAATTTCTATCAAATAAAATTAACATCATAATTATTAACAAATAAATATTACAATTCCAAATTGAATATTTAATACTTCCTTGATATACTCTTAAGTTGGAAAAGTAATCGCATATAGTGTGACCCTATAAACCTTTATATATAACATCAATCCAATCACTACAAAAAAACGTCGTTTGCCCATGGGCGGGTCCGTTAGTAAACCGGTCAGCATTTTTGGCGTCAACAAATTAATTGCTGACGGGATTAATGTACCCGTCAGCAAATGCTGGCGGCATGCTGATTGGTGGGGCCCATCAGCAATCCGGCCCGTCAGTATTTTTTTAATAATATTTTACAAATACTGACGGGTGGGGCCCATACTCAACTACTATATTGTATATGTCTATTTCATTAGCCAATGATTTTAGTCGACCTAATATAAAGATTATGAGTGATCTCTCTCGAAATTCTAATCGAGGATTGAATTTTTTTCTGCCTCAACTACCACCTTCATTTACATCATGATGTACCCAATACAAACCGTATCTACTCCAAAAAGAAGTGCAGGCATTGGTCATTGTCAAAATACACCACTCAGTAAACAAGGTGCGTATTGATCTCAAGTCAAAAGATTAACATACACTTTATACACCGATAAGTTTATAGACATATAATAAACAACTTCAGCAGGGTTTACCCATACTCTCTAAAGTATGCACGTGTCTATCACGAATAACAATATTCACAGTCATGAGACTAATTGCATTATCTAAGAATGTGATGTAGACCACATGCCGACATATATTATATTATCAATATCCCAATCTTGATAATCATTAATTGGGGCTAGTTTAAGAGTAATGTTTTACCACTGATATCTCACCATATCAATGACAACATTAACTCATGAGAACATTTATATGAATAATTGCAAACAATCAAAACAATAATCTCATATATGCAATGTCTTATATATAACGATATATATAATAATTATGATCAAGTACAATGTCTTTAAATTTGATTGTCTCTAGAATATTTATACTTTTAATCTCCCATTTGTCCAAGAGACCAGTACCTACATATCTAATACCCATGTAATGCTCATCATGTTTCCTAGAACATAATGGCTTGGTGAACGCGTGAACTAAATTCTCCTCTGTGAGAACACGCTCTATTTTAATTTCTCCTCTCTCCAGTATCTCCCCGATCAAGTGGTAGCGCCTTGGTACATGCTTCTTTCTTTCTGTGGATCTCGTTTCCTTTGCTTACGCAACATCACAAGTGTTATCATAATACAACAACATTGGACTATTGGTGCTAGTAACTACTCATGTTTCTTTCACGAATTCATTTATGACTTCTTTAGCTGCTTCTGATGCAGCAATGTACTCAGCTTTGGTTACCGAATCTGCGATAGTAATTTGCTTGAAACTATTCCAACTCACTACCCCACTATTGAGAATGAAGGCATATCCAGATTGTGACTTATGTCATTATGGTTTGTTTGAAAACTAGCATTAGTGTACGCAGTAATTGCCAGTTTCTTTTATCGACCATAATCTAAGTAATATTTTTTAGTTCTTCTAGGATACTTAAGAATACTCTTGACTACATTCCAGTGTTCTTCCCCAAAATTTTGCTGAAATCTGCCAGTCATGCTAAGTGCATAGACCACATCTGGCCTTGTTCATATCATGGTATACATGATAGATCATATTGCCAATGCGTATGAGATCCTTTACATGTGCTCAAATCCTTTATCAGTAGAAGGACCATTATTCTTTGATAACTTGAAACCATGAACTATTGGGATATATCCCATGTTGGAATTTTCCATAGAGAATCGTCTTAATATTTTATCTACGTACATGGACTATGAAAGTCCCAATATTCTATTAGTTTTATCCCAGTAAATTCTAATTCCAAGAATATAACAAGCTTTACCCAAGTCCTTCATCGTGAAGGTCTCAACCAGTCCTTTACTGATTGCATGACAAGAGTATCATTTCTAATTATCAATATGTTATCAACATATATAATAATAATAATAATAATAATAATAATAATAATAATAATAATAATAATAATAATAATAATAATAATAATAATAATAATAATAATAATACTTCCTCCAATGCGTTTATTATAATCACAATGATCTTTTTTTTTCTGACAAAATCAAACGATTTGATCGTTTTGTCAAAATAAATGTTCTATCTTCTAGAGGCTTGTTTAAGTCCATAAATGAACTTTGTAACTTGCATACTGATTTGGGTTTTGATTCAAATATAATATCCTCGAGTATACACTTACTCGTTCAAGTCTCCATTGAGAAAAGTGATTTTAACATCCATCTGCCAAAATTGGTAATCATAGTATGCAACTATAGTAAGTAAAATACTAATGAACTTGATTTTCGCAACTGAAGAAAATGTTTTATCATAGTCAATTCCTTCTCGTTGACTATAACCTTCTTCTACCAACTTAGACTTGTAATTTTGTACCTTGTCATTTGCATCGATCTTCTTCTTGAAGACCTATTTAAATATCACCGACGAATTAGTATCCATCGGTATGTTTTTAAGATATTTATAAAAATAATTAAAAATAAAAATAACCAATTGCCTTGAGAGAATTGATTCACCATCAATGTGGATGGCCCTCAAAAATCTGGTCTGCTCTTCAAGGACCTCAATTGTAGAGTTATTAGGACTGATGATATGAGTCATTTGGAGCATGATATTCCTCTAACTTTTTGTCAACTTAAAAAGATCTTTCCTCCTAGTTTTGACTCCATAAAGCATTTTACAATTCACTTAGCATATAAGGTGAGAATTACTGATCTAGTGAAATATGGATGGACGTATCCATTCGAGAGGTTTCTTCACAAACTGAAGAACAATATGAGGAACAAGGAAAGAATCGAGAGCTCGATATCAAATATATATCTAATTGAAGAGACATAAACTTGGGCTCAATATTCCTAGTAATGATGATGGTCAAAATGGTGAAGACGATGATGATGACATCTTTCGGTGTTCAAAAAATATAGTGAAACGTGCGCAGCATCGAGAAGAAAATTACTGAATAAGGAAGAATTCGATGTGGCGAGAAATTACCTTTTACTGAACTATGAAGAAGTTCAATATTTTATCAGGTGCGAAATAATATTTAATTAATATAATTAATGAAATTTTGATTATATAACTAATTAATACCCCTTCCCATCTTTATCCATATGCAATGTTTTCACGGAGGCCGTAAAACTCTATCAACCAAACATTATAGATGATGGTCTCAACAAAAAAATTGAAAAATGAATTTGCCAATTGGTTCAATACATATGCGAGATCCCCTCAAATTATTATGTTACGAATGAATAGGATTAAAGAGCAGAAAATAGAAAAACGTAAAGAAAATACAAATTTACGTGGTTCCCCAAATTGGCTACTTCCACGGGCAGAGAGAAGAACAAATTTTATTAACTGATTAGGGTTACACATTACAGATCTCAAGAACCATAAATATAGTGTTGAGAGAATACACCAAATTGGGCTTAAGGCCCAAAACTGCATACCGTTTGGGCCGGGGGCGTCTCCGTACCCCCAGGCAAGGGGGACTTCGTCCGCGTACAACACGGCGAAGTGAGAGATTCAAGACATATCAAAAAATCTCTACCTTGACTTGAATCTTCCTTACAAATGCATTATTACAATGCCAGATAAACAGACTCCTTCTCCCTACCTCAGATTTGCCCTCCTTGGGCAACTAACAGCTTGTGACATTTAACATGTCCAAACAATGTTGAAACTTGCTATGTGGGACCGGCTTGGTGAACATGTCAACATGATTATTAGCAGTACCTACTTTCATTACCTTGATTCTCTGCTCAATCCTAAGAAAATGATACCTCACATCATTATGTTTGGTCCTCTCATGATGGACATGATCCTTGGTCAAACAGATTGCACTCAGACTGTCACAAAGCACGATAATTTGATCATGATGTAGACCAAGATCACCTACAAGCCCTTTCAACCAAATTACCTCTTTAGCAGCTTCTGTCAGTGCCATATATTCTGCTTCAGTCGTGGACAGAGTAACTGTAGCCTGTAGAGTTGCCTTCCAACTAACAACAGAACCACCAAGAGTGAAGACATAACCAGTCATAGATCTTCTACTATCAACATCTTCAGCATAGTCAGAGTCAGAGTAACCAGTCACAGAATCATGAGCATCACATCCATACAAGAGACCAACATCAGACGTACCTTTAAGATAAAGAAAAATCCTCTTCACAGCTTGCCAATGCTCCTTTCCAAGTCAGTCCCATGAACCTGCTGACAACACTCACAGCATGTGCAAGATCGGGTCTATTGCAGACCATAGCATACATCAAACTCCCTACTTCATTAGGGTATGGGACTCGAGACATGTACACCTGCTCAAATCTAGACTTGGGGTATTAATAGGCTTGGTGGTAGACATGCCAAATCTAGACAAGATCTTCTGAATGTAACTCTTCTGTGACACGAAGAGCTTCTTCTTTTAGCTTTCCCTATATATCTCCATGCCTAGAATTTTCTTGGCAGCACCCAAATCCTTCATACCGAACTCAGTACTAAGCAGATCCTTCAGCTTCTGAATATCAAACTTGGACTTCGCAACAAAGAGCATATCATCCACATACAGAATGAGATAGATCATGGAACCATCATCAGCTTTGTTGTGATATACACAACAATCATGTGTACTCCTGTTGTATCCCAACTGGATCATGTAACTGTCAAACCTCTTATACCACTGCATTGGAGACTGCTTTAGCCCATATAACGACCTCTTCAACTTGCAAACATAATCTTCCTTCCCCGGAACCTGAAACCCCTCTGGTTGAGTCATGTAGATATCATCTTCAAGCATTCCATGTAGAAAGTTGTCTTCACATCCAGTTGCTCAAGTTCTAAATCCTGTTGTGCAACCATTGCTAGTAACACTCTGATGGAAGTGTGTCTGACCACTGGTGAGAGTATCTCATTATAGTCAACCCCCTCCTTCTGTGTGAACCCTCTTGCAACTAGTCGAGCCTTGTATATCACACCCTCACCAGATGTGGTTTCTTCCTTCTTCTTGAATATCCATTTGCAAGTAACAATCTTCCTCCCCTTAGGCCATTTGACTAGCTCCCAAGTCAAATTCTTGTCAAGTGACTCCATCTCTTCTCGCATTGCAGTGAGCCATTGAGCCGACTCACTACTTGAAACAACCTCCCTGTATGTGAATGCTTCACCTACAGATGGTTCTTCCTCTTTCACCTCGTCATCAACTTGTAATGAATAAGTCACCATATCCTCAAAATCGTGTCTGGCGAGCTTCTAGATGAACATCTGAACTTGTACTTTCAGCAATATTATGTTGATCTTCTCCACCTTGGAGTTGTGATTTACTCTCATCGAGAGTGACTTGCAGCTCCACCTGTTTATCAACTCTACTACAATTTTCTGTACCAATGGACTTCACAGCAGGGTTAAGCATAGGATTCTCATCAAAAATCACCTTCCTACTAACTCTATTCTATAAAGGTGACCAGATTCTATATCCCTTAACTCCATCCTCGAAACCAAAAAAATATACCCTTCTTAGCTCTTGGTTCTAATTTACCCTCACCAACATGATAGTAACAGTACACCTAAAAACCTTCAATAATAAATAATATGCAGGTTTATTAGACCATACCTCGTAAGGTGTCTTGCAATCAATTCCAGTGTGAGGACCACGGTTGATCAGATAGCACGCCGTGTTTACTGCTTCTGCCCAAAACTTTCTAGCCAAAACAGCATTTGAGAGCATGCATCTCGCTCTCTCCAGCAATGTCTGATTCATGCGTTCTGCCACACTATTCTGCTGTGTTGTGTGTCGAATGGTGTGGTGTCGATCAATCCTTGCATCCTTGCAGAACTCGTGGAAATCAGATGAACAGAACTCCAGGACATTATCAGTTCTTAGTCGCTTGATCTTCTTCCCAGTCTGATTTTCTACCAACGCCTTCCACTACTTAAATCTCTTGAACGCTTTACTTTTGTATTTCATCATAATTACCCAAGTCATCCTTGAGTAGTCATCAATCATAGATACAAAATATATGTGGCCTCCAATAGACTCAACACGTGACGGACCCTAACAATCCATATGAATGTAGTCAAGAGTCCCCTTGTTCTGGTGAACGGCCTTCCTTAGGAACTTGCTGCGATGAAGCTTCCCAAACACACAATGTTCGCAGAATTCAAGACTCTGCACTTTATGCCCAGAAAGAAGATCTCGCTTTGACAAAATCTGCATCCCTCTTTCTCCCATATGACCGAGCCTCATATGCCACAGCCTGGTCATATCCGTGGTTTGAACCTCGGATGATGCAACATCAGCAGATTCTGTCATGGTGGAACCTTGCAGATAATATAAGGTACCACGTTCCAAGCCTGTTAGAATCACCTTTGAACCTTGATAGACATACATAACTCCACCTTCACCTTTAAAACTGAAACCCTTACTGTCAAGAAGACTCAATGATATCAGATTCTTCGTCATCTGTGGTACATGCCAGACTTTATTCAAGGTGCAGAATACCCCATCATTTGTCCATATCTTGACTGAGCCAGTTCCAACCACTTTGAAGACAGCACTGCTTGCCATGGAAACATTTCCTCCATCTATCTGCTCATAGGTCGAGAAGAACTCTCTGTTGGAACAAATATGGTATGATGCCCCAGAATAAAGAACCCACACATAATTATGATGAGACTGTCCAGCAGCAACTAAAGCCAGATCTTCTTCAAAATTCGTATCAGTTTCTGCCACAGCTGCAGAACTGCCGACTCCCCCTTTTTTCTCCTGCTTCCTCTTCTTCTTAGGACAATCATTCTTCCAGTGCCCTGGTTCTTTACAGTAATTACAGATGTCTTTGGGTTTAGGACCTTTTGAACCTTTTTGATTCGCCTTCCCAGTTTTCTTACCAAATCTCCCTTTTTCTTTACCTGTGACAAACAGCCACAATGCCTGATTTTCTGTAGCAGAGTCAGTTGCCTGTTGACGGTCTTCTCTGTTGTGGATGGAAAATAGAACATCTTTAAGAGACAGAGTATCTTTCCCAGTAATAAATGATTCAATAAAATTCTCATACGATTCAGGCAAAGATACTAACAAAATTAAAGCAACGTCCTCATCTTCTACTTTAACATTAATATTACGCAAATCTAGTAAAATTTTGTTTAATTTGTCTAGATGATCACGAAGGGGAGTACCTTCTTGCATGCGTAAGCGGAAAAGACGTTGCTTCAAGAGAAACTTGTTGGTTAGAGACTTCGTTCATGTAGAGACTCTCTAACTTCAATCAGAGAGCAGCGACAGTTTCCTGATCAGCAACCTCGATGATAACATCATCAGACAGACATAGCATAATAGTCGAGTGGGCCTTTTCTTCTCGGGTATTCCACTCTTCTTCGTCTACAACTAAATTTAGGCTTTCCTGCTGGCGGCGCCCACAGACCCTACTGCTTCAGCAGAGATCGCATCTTGATCTGTTATAATCTAAAACTATTTCTCCCGATGAATTTTTCAACCTTTACGTTGAAAGCAGACATTCTCGGTCGGCCAAAAAGAAACCCTAACGGTGCGGAAATACCCTGATCGAATTGACCAGACTCTGATATGAGTTTTTTATGAATGAATAGGATGAAAGAGCAGAAAATAGAAAAACGTAAAGAAGACACATATTTGCATGGTTCATCAAATTGGCTATGTCCATGGGCAGAGAGAAGAACAGACTTTATTAACTGATTAGGGTTACAGATTACAGATCTCAAGAACCATAAATATAGTATTGAGAGAATACACCAAATTGGGCTTAAGGCCCAAAACTGCATACCGTTTGGGCTGGGGGCGTCTCCGCCCCCCGGACCCTCAGGCAAGGGGGGCTTCACCCCCGTACAACACGGCGAAGTGAGAGATTCAAAACATATCAACAGATTATAAACAGTTGTCATATAGATGCATAATCAAAATTTTAATATATAATATATTTTTTTACCTATCATTGTTATAGGCACAAGATCCCTTGAATAATGTCACCAACGAGTATATTAAGAGTCTAGCAGTAGATCCATCACGATGTGTAACTACATATCATGTTGTAAGAAAAATAGATACATGTTTCACACAGTTGTATACGAATCAAATAGATCAACTTTGAGCACTTTTATCTGTATAATAGGAACAAAGTATGAGAATGATAAGTATGATTATTATGGTCATCTCATAGAAGTTTTCACACTCGACTATACAGGGTTTCCTTACAAGAGCACACTTCTGTTCAATTGTAAGTGGTTTGGTCCAACTCTCATAGTTCATCCTCAATATAAGCTCGTTGGTGTCAATTATAAGCGTAGATTAAATCGTTATGAGTCGTTTATACTTGTCATTCAAGAGTACTACTATTTGTATCCAAGTTTAAAATGAGACAAGCAGGATTGGCTAGCAACATGTAAAATTAAAGCTAGATAAATAATAAGTTTTATCGAGCCTATGTTGCCTAATTAATCTTTTCAGGAGGATGTTGTAGAAATGCACAACTCAATACAATTAGCGGATGTTGATTTCCAATTACATGTCGACCTTGTAGATTATGAATTGGATGAACTTGTCAATAAGGCAGAGAAGGACACAGATGATGAGTTTTTAACAGATGAAGATACGAATAAAGATGAGATTGATGATAACCTAAATAGTGAAACTGTTGATTCAAGTGAAGTCTAAATAGTTCATACATAAATAGTTTGAGATTATATTAATTCATTTTCCTCGGTTCAAATGTGCATATATGCTCAAATTTTTATGGTTTTTTAGATGAGGGGTAGAGGTCGTGGTCGACGTGATGCTTCTCTCAGCCTATCTCTAAGCCATGCTTTTCTTGGTTAATCCTTTTCGTCACATCATCAGATAGATTATGAAGATGATGATATGATGGACTTATCAAAAGGGACTCTTTCTTCGACCGTTTGAGCCACCCCTTTCGATGCTAGTACATCCAGAGGCCTCATACCACCACATCGTGGTATGAGCAGGTCCATGTCATCCCCTGAGGTAAGTAACTTTAAATTAATGTTCCATTATAATAAACTCTTCTATGTTAATATATTGCTCTAATTAACTATAAATTATATTAAGTTGCACATCTACTCGGTTGAGTTATCAATGATTCTTCGAGTGATCCATGAGGCTCGTGTACACCCTGATGGGTGGAAATATGAGCATATCCCTCAATCTCATCATAAGTTGTGGTGGCCCGAGTTCCTGAAAATTAACTAATATTTTTATTTGTAACACAAGTATATATATATATATATATATATATATATATATATATATATATATATATATATATATATAGTTGTATTATATATAATAGTTTTATTAATTAAATAATTTTGTTTGTATAAATACTGTTATTGGGACCCGAATTTATATTCTGAGCAGTTCGTGAAAGTTTACTTTTATTCCACTATGGCTCACTTGTGGTGCAGCCGCCTCACGAGTGGAAGGTACCATATAAATCACATGAAGAAAATGGAGCAGTTGATGGACGATGAAATTGATGATGTACATAGACGTTGGGCGGAGTGTTTATTAGTGATTATTGCTTGATCACAACAAACTATTTGTGGATAACTTGAATGGTAGTAAAATAGGTACTCGTCTTTTTGGTGAACGTGTATTTGGCGAATTGTGTATTATTGGTGATTTCTACTTTAACATTTGGTGATCGTGTATTTGGTGACTTATGTTGTTCGTATTGATATATTTTGGTGTGTATGTATTATTGTGATTAATGGATGATTTTTGGATTATATGAATGATTGGTGTTTTGTGAAAAAACTTCAATTTAGGGATGAATAGATCATGAAAAAAAGACGATCTGCAAAATATATATTCCAGAACATCTTTCCGAAGCTGATGATCTAGAATATACATTTTCCAGAATGACATTTCGACAAGGACGTTCTGGAATAAACATTTTTTAGAACGTCTCTCTCCAAAAGACGATCTGGAAAATGTATATTCTAGAACATCTCTTTTGAAAAGGCGTTCTGAAAAATGTATATTCTAGATCGCTTTCCAAATTGACGTTTTGGAAAATGTATATTCTAGAACGTCTTTTTCTTAATGGCATTCTGGAAAATGTATATTCTAGAACGTCATTTCCGAAATGACGTTACAGAATATACATTTTCCAGATCGTCATTTTGGGAAAGACGTTGTGGAATATACATTTTCTAGAACGTCTTTTTTGTAACCGATCTGGAATATTATTTTATAGAACATATTAACCAAGAAAATTATTTTCTAAAACGGATAAATTGTTATTCTAGAACGTCTCAAATAACCGTTATAGAATATCGGATATTCTAGAACGCCTCAGAAAGCTGATCTGGAAAATCTGATATTCTAGAACAGCTCTAGTCAGAACGCCTGGGCAGGGCGTTCTAGAATATCTGAAACAGGGTGTTCTAAAAAACTGTTTCTGCACTAGTGAAGAGTGGGATAAGCCTCAGAATAAGAAGATCTCTGAGTAGGCGAGCAAGAATAGGATGGGCGAGCTCGGCGACCCTATTACTGGGGTATCAAAGCACAAATGCGGGTCTCGATATGCGATTGGTTATGCACGTCAACTCGTAAGTAAATTGAAATTTAATTTATAAACTTGTCTTGCAAGTAATTAATTACTTGATAAGGTAAACTAAAATATAATTTAAATATTTAATGCAACTTGAGAAAAGGGGTAGGGAACCCACTACGTACGAGGTTTTATTGACCATACACTAGAGAGCTGGGGGCACATATACTGACCCCGTATCACAATAGACATTTGTAAGTTTATATATAAATTTAGATTTAGATATCATTCATTTTCAATATTAATTAAGGTTATATGTGAACACTAGAAACCTCTAGGTTTTATTATATGAGGACTATTAGAGACATCTGGAGGAGAGATGTGAGGCATCATAACACCCGAATGACGTTGATGAGGACGAGGTGTATCTAGAGATCACCGGGGTTAAGAAGGGTCGACATTTTGGCATAGGATGCTTCAAGAGTCTTGTGGCTTCGAAGACTTCCATAGGTGGTAGTGCTTCATCCATATATCTTTGTCACAGAGATCTAAACACACCTACAGACTTTGAAGAGTCATGTCAAAAGGTGCAGCTCCTAGAGCTCCGTGAGGCGCATGTGCGTGAGCCGCTCGAGATGCAGGTGATGCTACAGAAAAAGGTGATGGAGGAGGTCACTGCAACGATGAGAGCATCTCGGTCTCAGTAGACTCCATTTTATCCTCCAACAGAGCAGTAATGTTAGATTAAGAAACATTTTGTTCTAAATATTTATATTTGAGACTTGATGTATACCGTACGTATATATTTCAGAATGTTAAGTACGTTTCATATTTGGTTTTAGTTTTTTTGGCATCTACAGTTTTCATCTTTCATATTTAATTTTATGTTATGAGTATGAAATAAACAAGTATAGTAAAATAATAATAAGAAAAAAAAAACGAAATGCCGATGTCGGCATTTGCCGGTGGCTTGTAGCCGATGGTTGTTCCCATCGGTATTTCCCGATGTCGAGTTACCTCCGGCATTTTCCGATTGCCATTTCCATTTGTTATCCATCAAAATATGCCAACAATGGTCGATCAGCGGCCAGGGGCATCCTGATGGGTCTTACCTGTCGGCATTGCATTGATCGACGAAAGATCATTAGAAACAATGAAGAAAATTGATGGGAGTCCCCTCGTAAAAATACCGAACGGGGACTCAATACCTGTCAAGAACATTGGTGATGCTTATTTAACAAATGGATTAAAACTTAAACACGTATTACATGTCTCATATTTTATTTGCAATTTATTATTCGTAAGAAAATTGACTCGTGACTTAAAATGCTCGTTGACGTTCTTTTCGGATATGTGTATTCTACAGGACTTACGCTCGAGGAACCTAATTGGGGTGGGTAAAGCTCATGATGGTCTATATTATTTGGAACCATTCAAGCGTGAGGGGGTGGCTATGTCGATCTCAGTGGATTCTAAGGTCTGGCATAGAAGACTTGGTCATGCTTCGGTTGGTGTATGTAAGAAAATTCAGCAATTAGACAATATTGGTACTTCTAATGATTTTTGTGATTCTTGCATCCATGCAAAACAGAATAAATTACCTTTTCTTATTATTTTTACTAAGACAATTGATTATTTTGAATTAATTCATATTGATATCTGGGGTCGGTACCAAACTGCTTCCTTTAATGGAGCTTATTATTTTCTATCTATCGTTGATGACTATAGCCGTGGGGTTTGGGTTTACTTAATGCAAAATAAGTTTGAAGTCAGTCATTTCTTAACGACGTTTTGTAATAAGGTAAAACCCCAATTTAATAAGACAATAAAAATAATTCGTGCTGACAATGGATTGGAGTTTCAGTCTAGTTACATGCTCGATTTTTATAGGGAACAATGGATTTTACTTGAAACCTCATGTCCATACACACTTTAATAAAATGGAATCGTTGAGCGAAAAAATAGACACTTATTGGAAATAGCTAGAGCTCTCCGTTTTCAAGCCTCATTACCTATTGAATTTCAGGGGAAGTGTGTGTTAGCCGCGACATATATTATAAATAAACTACCATCGCATGTCATTGGAAATAAATTTCCACATGAAATTTTACTTGGAAAAATGCCCTCATACAAACATTTTCGTGTTTTTAGGTGTCTTGCATATGCCCATGATAGCTTATGCAAACAAGATAAATTTGGGGAGAAGGGGAGAAAAAAGGGATATAAAACGTATAACCTGAAGAATCAAAAGATTTACACAAGTTGTAATGTTATTTTTTTGAAGAAACTTTTACTTTTTGTGGCAATGTTGATGGGTTGAAATTACATGGAGAAACTGAGTTAGCTGACTCAATGAAAAGTGCTCAGCAAATACTTGCATCAATAGATGGTGAATTGATGACAAAATATTATCCTGAACTAATTGAGGAAACAAGTACCGAAAATGGACCTCACTCAATTGGGCACTCTAAGTTCAATCCTACTAGACCAGATCATGATAATGAGCACTACCCACGTGGCCCAACTGTCGAACAGGATCGTCTACCACCTACTGGGTCAGGCCGTGATATTAATGGGGAATCTACAATCGGGAATTTCTGGACCAATCATCGTGTGAAATCGAAACCGAAGCACCTTGATAATTTTGTGATTGACATTTCGCCCTTAATAGACTATCACAGCCCATGCCCGATTCAGGAACCTCTAGGGTATATCCTTTCTCTCACTTTGTTTCTTATAATAAAATTTCAAAATCTCACAAATCTTTTCTAGCGGCAATCACTTCGCGTGATGAGCCTAAGCACTTCTCCTAGGCCATCAAGGACCCTCAGTGGTGCGACGCAATGAAAAAGGAGATTCGCCCTTGAAGAAAATGATAATTGGAAATTAGTTGAGTTTCCCCTGGTAATAAAGCCATAGATTATAAATGTGTCTACAAAATCAAATACAAACCAAATGGAGAGGTTGAACGCTACAAATCCTGACTCGTGGCTAAGGGATATACTAAGGTGCAGGGTACTGACTTTCATGAAACTTATGCTCTGGTTGCCAAATTAGTGATGGCTTGATGTGTGTTAGCCATTGCTTCTAAAGATAAATGGGAAATACATCAATTATATGTAAATAATGCTTTCCTTCATGGGGACCTTGAAGAAGACGTCTTTATGAAAATGCCCCAAGGATTTGCCAAGACCGGAGATCGTCGTGTCTCTAAATTGAAAAAAATCACTTTATGGATTATTGTTGGAAGAGTTTTAGTGGTGTTGAAAGTATATCAACGGGTTCATGACTTGGTATTATCTGAATTCGATTCAATTGAGGAATCTATGTGTTTCAAGCTTAGAAAAATAAAAGGAAAATCAAGATAAAGCAATTAAACTAACTAAACTAAACTAGGAAATGAAGTTGCATGTGGGTAGGATGCCTCGGTCGTATGCCTCAAAATGAAAATGCAAGCAATAATGAAAATAAGAAAGAAAATGCAATGTTTCACCAAGTACAAGCATGCATGCACAAGGTACAAATATGAATAAAATCTTAAATAATGCAAATAAGCAAAAATTGAAAGCATGGATGTAAATAGCAAGAGAAGTTGACATGAAAGTTTAAAACTTTTTGAAAAGTAACAATCAACAAAGGATAGATCTAAGATTTAACCTAAAACTATGCATGAAAATTAAATTGCAAATAAAGCATGTGAAAAACTCAAAATCAAGACGATCTAAGAATTGATCTATGATCTTGATGTGTCACTCATCAAGATTCCATAGCCAATTCTTAAGATCTAACATGAATTCAAGGTGCTAAGASAAAAAGCATAAAATGAAGAAAAAGCATGGAAATGAAGAACAAGCATGGAATTAAAGCACAAGACATGAAATTGAAAGGAAACTTACTTGAATTAAGAAATGAAACAAAGCTTGAGTGTAATTGAAATCAAAAGTAACAATCCAAAGAAGTATTTTGATTCTTTTTAGGCTTACAAACCGAAGGCTAAGCATGAAAGTAAATCTAAATCCAGAAAAAAATTACATCAAAACTTGAAATTGAATCTAAAACCTAAGAAAGAGAAATTGAATCTAAGAGCTTGGAGAGAGAGAATTAATCCCAAACCCAAGCTTGGGTTGGGGGGAAAATGAGTGATCCAAAAAAATATGAGAGTTGTGTTCTATTTATACTAAATTAAATTGGGTTAAATGGGCAAAATTGGCCTTAAAAGGCTTGATTTTCCTAGGTTTGACTAGGGTTTGGCCAGAAATGACCCTTTGGCGAAGGATTTGGCTTGCAGTTTGGCAAACGCCAGGTAGCTGGGAGGGGGCTTTGGCGTAGGATTTGGCTTGGAAGCCGGCAAATGCCAGGCGCTGCTGGGAGGAGTTGGCTTGGGTTTTGGCGTCGCCTGGCATGCGCCAAGGGCTGCTGGGGGCGCTGACTTAGGTTTTGGTGTCGCCTGGCGTGCGCCAAGGGCTGCTGGGGGCGCTGGCTTAGGTTTTGGCTTCCCCTGTCGTGCGCCAAGGGCTGCTGGCTAGGGTTTTGGCTTGCCTTGGCAAGGCTTGGCGAGCATTCCAGAATGTTTGCCACTTTTGAAGCTTGTTTTGGCACAACTTTTGGCAACTCTTGGCACGGCTTGGCTTCAACATTGGCCTTTAATGCCTCCACCTTTAAAAATAGGAATTTTCAATATAAAAACCAAAGAATTTCATCAAACCTCAAATCAATTGAACCCATTTACCCAAATTAAATATAAAATCAACAAGAAATGCGGAAAATAATAAAACAAGAGAAATAACCTAAAAAACTAACTAATTGGCTCAAAAACTAATAAAAACAATACAAAATCCTAATTAACAACACGAGAGAAACACCACAATTACATGCAAAATAACCAACCCACACTATTCAATTTGTTCGTCCTCGAACAAAGAAAAGAATCGAGAATGTATATGCAATGAACATTATGCAAAAATAAAAACCCTTGTGCTTATCCTTATTAATATGATGAAAGTATCAACATAAACTCGTTATTATCAAGCATTGCTCCTATTACTCTTCCTCAAATGAAAACCAAATCAATGACTTCCTCTCAAATGGAATTTTTGAGGGTGTTCGCTTAATTCGCTCAAGTGTTTGTTTATACGGGACATGTATACGCTCGAATCGGACAATGCATGCACCTGTCTCACAAATCGGACGCTAAAAATTGCTCATAGTACATGACAAAATAAGAATAAAAAGTGGTCTTTATTATGGGGTGTAATGTTGGCTCTTTGGTAAGGTATGGAATTTTTGGATATAGTACCACGATTAAACGCGATCAATAACACACAAAAATCTTAATTTTTAAAATCTAAAGCTTATAATCGCTCCACCTTTCCTAATTCACCCAACTCTCATTCGAAACCCTTTTGTATTCTCACATGCTTTTTCGACTTTATTTAACAACACATAGAAGCTTTTTGAGTTTGCTTCTTTTAACTAAAATTAGCCTTTAAATTAGGCTTTTTACTTGAACACACGCTTTATCACTTTTCATGATTTGTGTTGGAGTATTATTCTTTTTTTTTTTTGTATAAGCAACTCAAAACCCGAAACCCACAATCGATTTCCCTCACATTTCTTGTCAACTAATCATACACTCTTACCTCACAATTTATGAAGATATAAGAGCTAAAATTAAGCTCGGCTAATAAGAAATGGGACATAGCTCAAGGGGGCTCGTTTGGGATTTTTAAAGTAGCTTAAATATATGGATATGGCCGGAATAAAGGTGATATACGTGCCTCAAGGTCATTTTCGAATTCAATCATGTACGAGCAAAATCAAACCTCCTCAGTGCAATTTCCATAAAAATGCAAGCAAGCCGATAAATCACACAAGGCTACTCACTAGTTTGCACCGAATTTGGGAGCAAAATCAAAAGAGCTTTTAGAGCTTTGCAATCTTTTCACGAGAAAATGTTGATTATATATATATATAGGCGGGTTTGGACGAAGCACAAAAATCCAACTCCTTACACAAGAGGCCATAAACATGCAAAAACCCGACAAGTAAACTATTCAAACTTCCAAGTACGTGGAGTTGTTCAACAATGTAATAAAGACACAAACGACACAAAAATCGACTCAACCATATAAATGCACAAATAGTAAGCGTCACTTCGCCAAGGCTCGAGTTAAGAACCACAAATCATGCTTGATAAAACCCTGACCCTAACCACCTACCCACCCCACACTTAAACCATGCAATACCCCTATCGCATTTCAATGAAAATCAAGTAAAGGGAGGGTGAATAGAGACTTTCTTAACCGAGCGAGTATGAGTTGAGCTCGGTGGAGTCCACATAGGTGTCCAAGAAATACAAGCAAAAATTAAGCACGGCTAGTATCTCCCATCTCCAAGAACGCTACCCTCTTTTCAAATCGCCCTAGATTGAAGTCGAAAAATGAAACCCTATAAAAGGAAATCAAACAAAATCAAAACATAAGAAAATATGTACATAAATCTAAACAAGACGAAACTAAAGACCACAAAGAACCAAAAGACAACTTGAAATTATTTTTTAGTTTTTTTCAATTTTTAAATTTTTTTTTTCATTTTAAGAAGAAAGAAAATAAGAGAAAAAAACGAGAAGAACTTGGGTTGCCTCCCAAGAAGCGCTTGTTTTACGTCATTAGCTCGACGTACTCCCTTTTGGTCAAGGTGGAAAGATCACGGGAGGGTCCACCAAAACAATCTCCTCCTTGTTGGGAGGACCCACTCTTTGGAACGTCCTTGGAACATTGCATAGCTCAAATAGTACTCTCCAAAAAGCAAACGTTCCAATCGGGCAATCGAAACTCATCTCGGCTAGGTCCTCGGGTGGAATGGTGGTTTTGAAGTAGCCCGATGACTCATCCCAAAAACAAAAGGAGTAATGGCCGGCTATCTATTACAACATGTGGTCGAGCAACAGGGGAGGGGAACGATCGCTTTTGATATCCGCATTTAACCTCTTAGAATCGATCAACATCCTCTATCTCGTCGTAGCCCTCGTGGCCAATAACTTTCTCTTTTCATCCTCGATCAGCTTCTCGTCTTCCACTATTTTCTCAAAATTTTGATTCAAATGCCTTTAAAATCCTCGAGGTGGTGTGGCATCGTCCTCCAAGACGAGTTTATGCAAGTAAGTCCAAGGGCTAGCTCCCTTTATCACTCGGGTTCTCCAACCAATGGCACACTTAAGAACTTTAATCGCTCCAATCGACCCCTCCTTTACACCTCGATCCGAATTTTCCAAGATGGTAATCGGTTGGCTCTCCTCTTTATCTAAATAAGCATGCTCGAGGGGACATGGAGGAGGCTTATGCTTGGGCTTGTGCCTCCTCTCGGCCTCATCAGAAACTAACTCAAATAATCCACCGACCCTTTTAAGACACTCTTCAAGCTCTTCAATATTAGCATCACTAACCTCCACCTCCCACTCTAAAAAGTCGTCGTTTCCCTCCATTGACCCATAAAAAATCTTTTACACACAAGTTATGGGTACGTTGGAGCACAACGGATTCGTCATTAAAAATAAGGGGCTCATCATCCGCACAACAATCCTCAATATCGACGTCCGGGCCAACCTTCTCCTCATTGCTCCTCTCCTCCGTAGAAACCCGTTCGACAACTCTTGGGCCACGTCTATGCGTAAGAAACCTCGAAAGAGAAGCTTGATGAATAGGGTAAATGGGCATCGAGAATATTCTTTGCAAAATTGGGGAGGGTAGAATCGGGAAGAGGAAGAATACTTGTAATAGAAACCACCTCCTCCTCGGACGGCGGAACAACCGTATTATCAACCACCCCAACACTTCCAATGACCGTGACCGCAAGAGGATATGAAGGTTGGCTTAGCAATTAGTCTTCCTCATTCGTTTGCTTCAACATACTCACATCACTTTCCAATTGCTCGAATGTAGCTTCGAGAGCATTGAATTTAGTATCGGAAGAAGCCAGCGTGACGGAAAGTGTTTGCAATTGTTGCAAAATGGCCAAGAGAGTCGGATCGAGGGGCGGAATGGGAGCATGCACAAGAATATCGAAGG
>BMAC01001753.1:84242-147556 GCA_014905375.1 Phtheirospermum japonicum
CATTTATATATTATTATTCATAAATATAATCTACATTTATTTATAATATAATTAATTATAATTATACTTATAACTTAATTTATATATCTAATATATATTAAAAGTATATAATCTTTCACATGTAATTGACTTGGCGAGACGGTAACACCACTCCTCTATTTGRAAGAGGTRTGGGGTTCGAATCCCACCCATGCCACATGTGGGGAATTAAATTAACACAGGTGGGTTGTGGGTTGGGCTCCTGCGGGTTAGGCTAGGCCCGCCTAGTTTTTTTTTAATAATATTTTAAAAATGCTGACGGGTTATATATATGTTTAATATATTTATATATATATATATTTAATTATGTATAATTGTTATATATATATAATAAATAGAAAATTATCATGCTCGTTCGATTTTACGAAAATCTAATTATTTCTATTTATTAAAAGCAAATTAAAACATTGTTTCAATTAATTGATTAAAAATTGTGCCGTCGTCAATTGAATTTGACTCAATTTATTTAAATTTTCAAAAATTTTTATTTTCCGCTGCGCGACGGTACCACCGATTCCCAAAAATATTTGGAGATGAGAAATTTTGAGATGATAAGTGCCGAAGCTGGAGGAGAAACATGAAGTAATATTGAAAAAAAGGGGGAAGGTGAAAATTAGGTGGAGGGTACTAAATGAGGTTAGTGATATTTTGGAAGGACTTTTGTTTAATTGGAAGGACTTGTCGTTCCAATAGATACACCATTAAATTGGTACTCTGTTGGAACGACAATTATATTTATAGGAACGACAAATGTCGTTCCAATATATTGACAATCTATTGAACGACAATTATATTTATAGGAACGACAATTGTCGCTCCAATAGATTGACAATCTGTTGGAACGACAATTATATTTATAGGAACGACAATTGTCGCTCCAATAGATTGACATTCTGTTGGAATGACAATTTTATTATATGTCGCTCCAATTATATTTAAATGGACCTACATGAATGACTATTATATGTCGTTCCTATGTGTTTACCCTATAGGAAGGACAAATTTGTCCTTCCAATATTATCCTTTCAGTAGGTATCATTTGTTGTATTGAATATTATAAAAAATTATATTTATCATATTAAAATTAATTTTAATGATGAGTAAGTTAAATATTTATAAGAACGTTAGATTGACATTTATCATAACGAATATGAACAATAGGATACATTTATCATGAACAACAGGATATATTTGTCATAAACATTTTTATGTTTTGATATTTATTATAACGGACATAAACTTTCATCACAATAGGATGAACATCTATCATGAACATCTTTATATCTAATAGTTGTTAATAAATATATATTTATTATCACAATAAATATGAAAATTTATTTTAACATATTCTTTTCACTCGAGTATACCGTGTAACGTACATGTGGGGGCGTAACTTATAATGTTTTCACTCGAGTATACAGTGTAACGTACATGTGGGGGCGTAACTTATAATTCGCCGACCATTTTGACAGCTGTAAGAACTAAAATAAGTGTGAGTTCTTTTTTTTATATATAATAAAACTCAATTCATTTCTTTTAATTTTTTGATGTGCACTACATATATATTTGGGCGCCACACAATTTGTAAACCAAATAGTCAAGTACTTGCACTCGGCAAACCCTGTTCAAATAGTACATAAGTTGAGATTCTTATACGACATTTCACGAGCATCTATAAACAGCAAATTACTACTCAACTAGACTTGGAATTAAAATATGTACATTAAGGACTTAAACGAACCATAAAAACGGAACAAACCAAACTTCACAGTACATACAATCAAAATGCATCAAAACAAGAATGTAATCAGATAGCTAGCTGCAGCCTAGTTCCTTCCATCACCCTCCTTTAATATCTCGTGTGCTATTTCGTGACGACACAACGGGCACGACCAGCTCTTCAAAATCCACCGGACTACACAATGCCTATGAAAAGCATGATTGCAAGGAAGCAAAGACATCGGAGCCGCGGCCGTGGGCCCACCCAAACAAATCGGACACGTCTCCATCCGAGCGCCAAACCCCTCGTCCTCGACTCCAATCCTCGGCAGACCATAAAGCAAATAATCCCGTAGAGGACGACACGAGTCCTCCTTTTCCCACCCCTCGGGCCGCACCAGGTCTAACGGGATCAAGCGGTCGGGCCTGACCGACCTGTCGATAGCGTCGTCGAGCGTCTCACCGTCTAACTGCACCGTCCACACATCGACCTCCACGACAATAGGAACGGCGGGAATAGAGGAATCGACGACCGTGATTTGTTCGGCGAAGTCGAACACTTCATGAATGAGGCTTCGAATCTCGTCGTCGGGCATCAAATATTCGTTCAGCCGATAAGTGATATGGCTAAAGTCTCCATGGTGCCGTTCCAGACAACCGCCGCCTTGATCTGCGGGTACGCACACAGTTGCTGACAAAATCTCTGAGCCCATGCTCTGCTCATCATAATCGTCATCGTCGTCGTCATCATTGAGCCTTCGTTTAATTAGTGAGAAATTTGTTTGAATCTCGAAGATGAAGACCCTGGGTTGGAATCCAAGATCCAGTGATTCTTTATACGATGAGATGAGTGGTTCTGTATACGATTGGATTATCTCATTCGCCATCGAAGAACGATAATGATGTTCATATCCAGATCTCAGATCCATAGCAGACGATTTGGTGTATGGAACTTGAATTTGAAAACGACCAGAAAAACCAGAAAAATAAAAAGGATCAGGTTACGCGTTTATGTATATGACCTTTATATGGAAACTGGAAAAGACGAGGGTTTTGATTGGAGCACTTGACTTGGACTCCAAGTCAATCTGTTTCAAAAATAAGTTCCTATTAGATAATTATTTCCCTAATTAAATTGGTTAAAAGTCAATCAATTATTAATCCTTTGGAGGAGAATTACCCACTTTTAAGACAATTTTATCCCTTATTTCTTTCCAACTAAATTCGAGCAAATATATTTTCCATACTTGGCCCAATGATAAAATTACCGCAATCTATAATAATAAGATATTATCGCCCATACGTAATAACATTACCAATAATTATAAAAAATTATCATGCAGAGTAATCTCCATCACTAAGTTTAAAACTTGTTTTTAATGATTATCAATAAGAGTAAGATTTTTTTTTTTTTTAGTTTATCAATGTTTTTAATAGTTGTTAACTCAACTACTCTCTACGTTTTAAAATAACTGTCATTTTAGAGACTCAGTTTATTATAAATTAAATGTTGTTTTAGATGTTTTTGCCACTTTATTCCAGTTTTATCCCCGCTTTTTTTAATAAATATAAACAAGTTTATGATAATAAAATAAATAAAAGGGAAAGAATGAAAGTAATTAAATGAGAATATTATTAATTAATTAGGGATTGTCAAATATTATAATTTTTTAATTTTGAACAAAAATACTAAAACGATACTTATTAAGAAAACGAGAGTATTTATTTATAACACAATAATATTAATTACATTTGCAACAATCCAAATTTAATAAATTACATAATCGAGGATAGATATACAACCCGTAATAAAGTTATTTCAAACTAGTTTAAAATTATTACAACCCGTAATAAAATTATTCTAAATAGTTTAAAATTATTACAACACAATAACTAGATTAATACTCAGTAATTGAAGAATTTCCACATTCAACATGTGGGCACTTTTAAGAGCATCGGTTATACTAGTCATCTTGCTGATTAATACCTTCTTTTCTATTTTTCATTTTTCTTAATATCTTTCTGGTGTTATTATATCAAATACATTCTCAGTAATCAACTACCACTTAGATATCTCACATTAAACAATAACTATCATATAAACAAACGAACAAAAAAAAGATTTGTGCTCGTGGCGTGACATGGGAATAAAAGATGAAGTAATTAAACTTCTCTCCACCACTATCAATTTGTGTAAATACACGGTATTAAACCGCTCCGAGAATGTTCATCGTTCAGAAATTATCAAAAATAATAATAAGTCCATTACAACAGGTACTAAGATGAACAAATCTAATAATAAAATTATCACATTCGGTAATCATCTATTTACATCATCTTTGTTTTTCAACCAACTAAATTGAGCTATTTTTCTTTTATCATAAGCTTATTTTCAATTGAGCCATTTTTTTAATTTTTTTTTTATCATAATCTTATTTTCAATGAACTAATTATTGTAACACAATAATCATAGTAGACAACACAGCGAACGAATTCTCATATTACAACAATAATCATAGTAGATAACACGACGAACGGATTCTCATATATTACAACATATAATAAAAGTAAATATTACTACATCTAGTCTTCATCATAATATTATCATTAAACTTGTTATTTTACAATTTCAACTCTATTACATAATCTCTCAATAAACATTAAGTGGATATAGAGAAAGAAGAGTGTTCTCAAATATCATCACTCACCGAAAAGTAAAATTAACCAATATTAATTTAGTTTTGTACATATCACCAAAAGGAATACCAACATTTAAGCTAACAACTCCTAATAGATATGTAGTATTAACTAAAATCCTCAACTACTAGTCAATAAAAAGATCTATAACTGTCTCACCTAATTTGTAAATATAATTCATTAGTAAAGAAAATCATAATTAAGCGCCATGGCAGCCTTGTTCTTCTTCTTTTGAATTCTCAAGCTCCATGTCTTCCAAAATGTATCTGCCAAAATCTAATGATATACAACAAGCCAAGTCATTCAGATTCAATATCAAAGTGCGCGCGCACCCACACATACTGAATCATAATATATCAAGTGTTTACCATAGACTCTACCATATTGGCGCGGTCGAGAAGTTATGCAAGCCAACAGACTGCAAATACTAAACTGCTCCAGAACATGATGTTTAATTGAAATAATTTAACATTGTTTCCCTTTAAAAAGGGTATATCTTGTTAGGATTAGAAGTAATATGATGTAAAAGAGAAATAATAAAAACGACACAGGAAATCGTTTATCCAATTCATTAGAGAGAGATTCTAACTACGTCTGGGGGCGTTACCAAGTCAAAAGTGTACTATAATAATATTTTGAGATAGGGTTACAATTACACAATAAGGTATTATAACAAGAAAACCCTAGTTATAATTTTACACGAACTTCCTAAAATACCCCCATGTACAGTACTTCAGGTTGCACAACCCAACAATTTTTTAACTAAAGACTGATCTCGAATGTAACCATCTTTACATCTTCTCAACGTACCTCATAACTTCGGCAGCGCCAAGCCTTCCTCTCAAGTTTCAAGCCCAGTTAAAGCCATGCATAACTTCAACTTCTCTAAAGTCACAACCTTAGTCAACATATCGACAAGATTGTCAATTTCACGAATCTTCACTAGTTGCAAGATCTTCTCCTCTAATAGATAACGTATGTAATGATACTTCAACTCATTGTGCTTTGTTCTCGAATGAAATGCTGGATTTTTAGACAAGAAAATATCACTCTGACTATCACTATAAAGGATACCATTTTTCTGCTCTTTCCCCAACTCACCCAAGAAATTTTGCAGTCATACTATCTTTTTATTAGACTTTGTCACTGCTACATACTCTGCTTCTACGGTAGATAGAGTCACAACCTTCTGCAACTTAGAAACCCAAGATATCGCTATACCACCCAAAGTAAATACATACCGGTGGTACTTCTCCTTCTATCAAGGTCACTTGATACTAAATATGTATCCGTGTATCCTGGAAGCTCAACGCCTTTTCCCTCAAAACATAGGGCTCTCTCTTTGGTACCTCTCAAGTACCTAAGAATCCACTTCACTGCTTTCTAATGTTGTCTACTTGGATCGCTCATAAAACGGCTAACTACTCCCACCACATGAGCAATGTCTGGTCTCGTGCACACCATCACGTACATGATATTACAAATTGCTGAAGCGTAAGGAACCCTCTACATATGGGAACGCTCTTCATCACTGTTAGGAGACTCTTTGCTAGATGGTTTGAGATGAATACCTAGGGATACTCACTGGCTTGGCCTTCTCCATATTGAATATTTTTAATATCTTCACGATGTACTCCGCCTGAGAAAGTTACAATTTTCCTCCCACCAAGTCTCGAGTAATCCGCATACCCAAAATCTGCTTAGCGTCTCCAAGGTCTTTCATAGCAAACCGTTCTGACAATTGTTTCTTCAATCTATCCACTTCTCGAGCACAAGAACTTGCTATCAATATGTCATCAACATATAGCAAACATATGATATAACTATCATCAAACCTCTTTAAGTAGAAACAATGGTCAACATTGCATCTGACAAAGTCAATATCAAGCATGAACTTATCAAACTTCTTGTACCACTGTCTCGGAGTCTGTCTCAAACCATACAAGCTCTTCTTCAGTTTACACACTAGGTCTCCATTACCTCCTTATAAGTATCCCTCTGGTTGGTTCATATATATGTCTTCCTCCAAATCACCATGCAAAAATGTTGTTTTTACATCCACGTGCTCTAAAAGTAAGTTCTCTGCAGCAACCATACTCAAAACCATTCGAATAGTGGTTAGTTTTACAACAGGAGTAAAAACATCTGTATAATCAGTACTGTATTTCTACTGAAATCCCTTCAAAACCAGCCCCGCCTTGTAACGCTTTCTCTCATCAGCCTCGTCTTTAATTCTGTAGACCCACTTATTATGCAGCGCCTTCTTACCTTTTGGGAGCTCAACAAGATCCCAAGTGTAATTGGACATTAAGGAGTCCATCTCTTCATCCATGGCAAGTCTACATTTGCTTCTGGTCTTACATTGAGGTACACCACCATCAGTCAACAACAAGTAGTAATTTGATGGCGTGAACTTGTCTGGTGATCCTCGCACTCTTGTAGACCTTCGCAATGGAACTGGTGGTGTTCTCGGCTCAGCCTCAGCAACTTCCTGGTCATTTTGAACTGCTTTGCTCCCACTTGAGTTAGAAATATATAACTCTACAACCTAAGTACCTGCACTTTCAGCATCTGGTGCACCCATCCTATCCTTGTACAAAACCTTTTCATTAAATATGATATCTCGACTACAAATTATTTTTCGATTCTGTTCATCCCAGGATCTGTAACCGAATTCATGTATCTAATAAATGTACATTTAATAGATTTAGCATCCAACTTACTTCTAGCTGCAGCATCTATATGAACATAAGCAACACAACCAAATATTCATAGATAAGTTAGGTTTACCTCCCTACCACTCCAAGCCTCCTCTGGTATGCCATTCTCCAAAGGAGCTGATGGTCCTCTATTAACCTGGAATGCAGGTGTGTTAACTGCATCTGCCCAAAACATCTTTGGTAAACCTGACTTCAACCGCATACATCTGGCACGCTCATTCAAAGTTCTGTTCATTCGTTCTGCCACTCTGTTCTGCTGAGGGGTTCCTCTAAGGTTCTTTTCCATGCGAATTCCATTTATAGCACAATACTCTTTGAATTCTCTATGCTCGTACTCTCCGCCATTGTCAGATCTTAAGCACTATACTTTCAAATATGTTTCATTTTCTACAAGGGCTTTCCACTTTCTAAAAGTATCAAATGCATTAGATTTATTTTTCAGAAAGTAAACTCATACCTTTCTTGTAGAATCATAAATGGAAGGCATGTGGTATGGAGAACAATTTTGTTCACCCTCTAAAAAGAGGGTGAACTTCACCCTCTATATTGAAAAATTGTTGGATAAATGATTGGGCCTGCTTGTTTTCATCTTCAATAGTTTAGTAAATAACTCTATCCCCATTATTCTATTAAGTAAAATATTGGAACCACATAAATTTTGTAGAATCTATTTATATTATAATATTTTTTATGTAGCTTATTGAAGAAGCTCACTTACATTAACCATAATAATTTTTCGGCCCCAATACTTCCAGAACAACAACAAAAAAGAAACTTTACAATTTCTGTCCAAAGATTTAGATAATGCGCGAAGAAAAGAACTTCAATTTACATAAATTGAGATTGGGAGTTTGAATACAGGTATTATAGTCCATCAAAATTTTCTGGTAAATAAATTTATATTTATATTTTTTGTTTTTTCTTTCTTTATAGAATGAGATTTAATTCAGAATATAGTCATAGTAATTGTGTTAGTTTTATTTATTTTTAATTATCTCATTACGATATATTTATGATTATATCTTATTTGTAATGGTGAAAGCTTAATTTGTATTAGACTTGTGAATGTGGGGCTCTCTAGGAGATTTTTTTTTTTAGTTTAGTCTTATGCTACTCTTAAGGAGTACTGTTGATATATATTATGGGTATTTCTCTAGTTGCCAAATTTCATGTACCATTCACTGTGTATTCATGGGCATAATTTATGAATTCATGGGGTTCTCATGGACTAAAATTAGTTTCCAAGTTAAGACAACTCTAGCTTTCACAATTCAATGCATTCATCGATTTTTATTTGAGAATTTCATCTATTTTGTTGACACGTGTCTATTTCTTTTAATTAATTGTAGTTGTTTTTGGGTTTTACTTTTTCTTGTTTAAAACGTCAGTCCATAATTTATTTTCTCATGTTTAATACGGTTTGTTATGAGTCTTCCAGGCTTGAATTTTAAAGTTCATGAAGATTCACCTATTGCGGATGGAGACTGTGGTGGTTCATGTCAACAGTTAGCAGAAGAGATTAATGATGTTAATGAACCTAAGATCGGAATGATGTTTTACACGATGAAAGAAGCCTACAACTTCTATAACATGTATGCAAGAAAGCTTGGCTTTAGTAATAGAATTCAACGAAACAAGGTCAAAGGTGATCGTAATATTATCTAACAACAAGCTTTGGTGTGTTCACGTGAGGGCGTTTACAAAAAAATCAATACGCCTGAGAAGAAAAGAGATGAGCGACGCTGTGAATTTAAGGCTTTATTTGTAATCAAGCGTGTTACAGGTGATAAATATCCAGTGATTAATTTCAATTCAGAGCATTCTCACGATCTTGTTCCAATTGAGCATTCCCATCAATTGAGGTCCCAACGTAAAACTAAATCTTCGCAAGCCGAAATTATGAATAAAATGCATTCATCTGGACTGAAGCAAGGATAAATTTTCTCCCATATGTGTGAAGAAGCTGGTGGGGTTCAGAATCTTAATTTCACAAGATCAGATTGTAACAATTATATACAAAGGAGACGGGCTGATTTTTTGAAAAGAGGCGATGTTGCATGTCTCTTAGAATATTTCCAGCAGAAGAGAAGTGAGAATAAATATTTTTTCTACTCCTTTCAGACCCATGCTGGAAACTGGAAAAGACGAGGGTTTTGATTGGAGCACTTGACTTGGACTCCAAGTCAATCTGTTTCAAAAATAAGTTCCTATTAGATAATTATTTCCCTAATTAAATTTGTTAAAAGTTAATCAATTATTAATCCTTTAGAGGAAAATTACCCACTTTTAAGATAATTTTATCCCTTATTTTTTTCCAACTAAATTTGAGCAAGTATATTTTTCATACTTGGCCTAACGATAAAATTACCATTAATCTATAATAATAAGATATTATCGCACATACGCATACGTAATAACATTACCAATAATTATAAAATTATCACGTGCAGTAATCTCCATCACTAAGTTTAAAACTTATTTTTAATAATTATCAATTCAGAGTAAGCTATTTTTTTTTAATTTATCAATGTTTTTAATAGTTGTTAACTCAACTACTCCATTCGTTTTAAAATAAGTGTCGACTCATTTTTATTACAAATTAAGTGTCATTTTAGAATTTTTTGCACCCTATTCGTTCGATCAGAGAAGATTCCCCCTGTTCCGAATAGATGAAATAAATTTCAAATCATGCATTCTTTGATACAAGAAGTTTTTTTGATTGAAAAACGGTAGATAACACAAGAAGTGCTCTATCAATTTATAAAGTTCTGTAGATTTTTTCTTTTATTTGAGAATTTTTTGTATTTTCCTATAATTATTTTTATTTTATGTTTCGAATCCCTTAGAAAATAGAAAATCTTTTTTTGTAGATTTGTCAGTTTGATCCCCACTTATTTTAAAAAATATAAACAAGTTTATGGTAATAAAAAAAGGGAAAAAAATCTTTTTACCCCCCCAGACTATTTTGATTTTTAGAGTTTACAACACGAATATTTTTTCTTTCAACAAATCGCCATCTAAACTATGGGCGAATCGCATTTTACCCCCTACACAACTTTTTTTGTGGTTTTGTAATCAAAATCGGATGATGTGGCGCAATCGGGTTGTGCCACATCATTCGGTTTTAATTACAAAACCACAAAAAAGTGGTGTAGGGGGTAAAAGCAACTCGTGCATAGCACAGATGGCGGTTTGTTGAAAAAAAAAAAGTTCGTTTGGTAAACTGTAAAAATCGAAATAGTTTGGGGGGCAAAAATAATTACCCCTAAAATAAATAAAGGGAAAGAATGGAAGTAATTAAATGAGAATATTATTAATTAATTGGGGATGTATTAGTTGTTTATGTAAAGAGTAACACAACCAATATAAAACCAAAAAAAAAAAAAGCAAAAGAGCAGCAATCAGATAGCAGAAAACGAGTAGGAAAAAGTGCTTAACTTTTATTCCCAAAATCTGATCAAATCGGCCTTGGCCGGACCCTTTTTTAAGTGCTTGATTTCAAGTTACAAGCTTTCTCTCTCTAAAACTCTCTATCTTTCTCTCTCTAATCTTTGTCTCTCTCTTGAAGAGGCTATTTATAATTTCTCATTGAAACCCTAATTGGACACTTATCGCTTTCCTATTGGTTCTCCAAATCTTCTGCTCACGTGTCCACTGCCTATATGCCGATCTCAGATATTTTCCACTGACTTACTGCCGACCTCAGCCATTTCATTTGCCAACCGAATCCGGAGACGTCGACCTGACACTTCAGCTCGGCATTTTCAGATCGACAACTTACCGGAGCGAACTGATCAGGCAGCGCATGCGTCAGTGGAGCTCATCCTTCTCGGCACTTTTTGTTCGACGTCGTCGCCCGTCGTCGGTGATTAGCACGAATTTATCTTGGTTTTTATTAGTATTTTAGTTTATTTTTCTTATAATTTTTGGTATAAGTTGGATAGATTGAGCATATTTTCGTATTTTCTTATCTCCAACTTATTCTATCATGTTTTAATTAATTTTATGTTTATTATAGGTATTTTGAAGTGTTTTGGCCTGAAGATAGTCGAGGATGGGCGTACGAGTGGAGTTTCAGCGAAAACGGGCTGCAATTTAAAGAATTTAAAGCTGTCGACTTTGTATAACGGTTTTCTTCCTGTAACCGTTCTAGAGTCCCTGGCCGACCACAACTCTCTATAGCGTCGACCTAAGGTGCGTCGACCGATGCACGCCCGACGCACACTTACCGAGCCCTGCCGAGCGCTGCGCACACTATCGACCATTTACGTCGGTCGACGCGAGAACCGACGTCGATCGACGCACCTGCCACGGTCTCCGTAGTGTCGACCAGTTCGCGTCGGTTGCTGCCAGAACCGACGTCGATCGACGCGACGGCCCAAAATCTTGATTTTTAGGGTTTCTTTTGCGCCAAGTCATAAAATAACTATATAAACCCTTCATATTTCGGATTAAACACACAACCACGACCCAAAACACTTACCTAGGGTTTAGAAACCTATTTTCAACACCCTACAACATATTTTCAAGATCTACGTCGAAGATTCAATATCCGAAGCACCAAGACGAAGACGTTCGTTCAAGTTCTAATTTTTCGACGAAGAGCAACCACCAACAACCCGGATTCGCGGAGAACTTTCAACACCTTTAGCTACTTAATAAGTTCTCTAAACTTTAGTTAATTTTTTTTAATAAGTTTGGTCAAGTGGTTGGAAAGTAGAAGATAAATCTCAAATAATTTGAGAGGTCTAGGGTTCGAACCCTTGTCAACACCCTTATAAAGGGTTAGTGATAACACTTGAGTTACAATCTCGTGGTTAGTTTAATTCTTAGTTTTTAGATTTTAATTATTTTTCGTTTGAGTTCTTGAACCATTTAGTTATTTCGATTGATTTGAACGTTTGAATCGCTGAAGTTTAGACCTGAGATTTTAGTTTTTCATATTAATTAGTTGCTGCGTTTTATTCTCTTGTTCATGCTTGGTGATGATTTGTTCATGATTAATTTAATTATTGCTTTAGTTTTGATAATAAGTTGATAATTAGTCATTGCTATGTTATTGCTTGAGAATTTTGAGATTGATCTTGTTCTTGAGAATTCATATGTTAGATTTAGTTCATGGTAGTTTGATGCATGCTAGTTAATAAATATATAATTTATTTGCTTTAAAAATCCCTAGATTAATAATTCTAGATAATTTAGTTTGAAGCTTTAGTTAATTAATTGGGATAAATTAATTAGTTAATCATAATTAGTTTATGCTTTTAAATTGTACTTGATAATTTTCAAAAACTAAATTTATACAAGTTCTCGTGTTAAACATTGTGATTAAACAATTATTAAAAATTCCGAACATCAGTCCTTGAGAGACGACTCGAGTTAAGCTTGCCAACCTACACGCGATCCCGTTCTCTTGCGGGCGAGCTATTAAATTTCTGACAATTATTTATAAAGTAGGCACACATAAAAGCTCGAATCAAAAATTGGCGCCGTTGCCGGGGACTGAAATAGGTTTTGATAATGTTTGTTCGTGTTATTTACTTTTCTGTCTATTTGTATAAAGGTTCTTTGTTTTCCACTCGATGCGTTGATGTTGTTTGCTGTTGATGTTAGGACGTCGAAGTCTTAGAAATGAACTTGCTCCATATATAGACAATATCGAACGAGTTGGGAAACCGAGAAGACTCTTTCATTCCCCCGACGCAATTAATCGTAATACAAATTCGGCCAACATGTCAAACACTACCCCTATTGGAGGCCGAGGACTAGTAAATGATAATAATACCCCTCTGCGCTACCAACCATATGGGATGCCACCTACCGATGATCTAAACTTTGGAAACCCACTGGAGGATATAAGACATGACGATCCATTACTAAACTATCCCAACGTCTTTAACAAAGGGAACAACCAAGAGATCAATAATGACGAGAACCAAAGAGGACACACGATCCTCAATAATGCAAACAACAAAGGGACCCAAGGCCAAGATAATCGTCGAGTCGCATTTCCAAGGAACCAAAACAACCAACCACATCAATTTAGAAATCAAAACGAAGCTTTGGCTTACCTCGCACAAATGAACGAGGAATTTTTGCGCACTCACATAGGTAATAACGATGTACCCCTGCCCCCGAACAACCAACAAAACAATAATAATCGGAATCGAGGGCAAGCGCCGAACAACCCTCAAAATAGAAGGGGTGGACGTTATAATAATAATGTGATGGATGATGGATTTGAGGATGAGTACGAGGATAACGAGTTCAACAATGATAATGAGTACTATGAGGATCAAGGAAACTATGGAGGTCGAGCTAATTTTGGAGGGAGACGAGCACCTCAACAGTAACACGTGCGTAAACAAGGACACCTCGCGTGCCCGACCATTGGATCGTATAGCTCACCTATTGTGTTAGGTCAATTAGCACGAAACTACCCCATAAGGACCGATGATTTAAATAGGCTACCCACTTTATATGGATTGTCCAATGAAGAACCGCTCAATTTCATTCGGGAATTCTACCAATAATTATCATATTTTCAAGATAAGGGTGTACCATTGGGACAAATGAGGATGAAATTCTTCCCGAACACGTTGAAGGATAAAGAAAGGCAGTGGTTCTTTTCATTACAACCCAATTCGCTTACAACTTGGGAAATGGTGTACAAAAAGTTCGTTGGAAGATTTTATTCGGCCCAAACGACGGCACATTTAAGGCGAGAAATCTCCACCTTCCAGCAACACGATGGAGAATTATTCCATGAGGCCTGGGAGCGCTACAAAGAACTTTTCCTTGCTTGTCCACATCATAATAATAGTCCCGAGCTGGTGAATGCTTATTTTCATGAAGGCTTGTTGCCAAATTTCCAGCAGCAAGTAGAGATGTGGGGTGGCGATTTTGGAGATCTAACCGCGGAGGCAGCATATGGACTTTTTGAGGATATGTGTGAAAGGTTGAGGCAAAGGAGTTCAAGGCCTCAAAAAATTAAAGTGAATGAGGTTTCGGTTGCACGAGCGGACGATGACAAATTTGATAAACTTATGAAGACAGTGGAGTTATTAACAAACATGATGATGAAGCAGCAATCGCAACCTTCACAAGAGACATGTGGAGTCTATGGAGCATATGGACATGGAGTGAATGCATGTCTGGTTAATTTTGATGATGAAGGAAAGGTAGAAGTGAACGCCGTTTACAAACTTCAAGGCAATACTTCGGGGCATAAATTCCCAATTCCGAACATTTACCACCCCAACAATCACGATCATCCCAATCTTAAGTACGGCCCCGGAAGTCTGAATTATGTGCCAATGCCTAAATAAACCGACCCACAATACATGGCACCACCACCACCAACCAAGGTGCAAACGACAAGTTCGGCCCAAGTGAACGATCAATTGTTGGTTTGGCAACAAAATCAAGTGGCCGAGACGCTTAAAAATCGAGATGGACTTGAGAAGGTGACCGCACGACTAGACGATCTTTCCAGCAAGATGAAAAATATGGAAAGTTTACCCAAGCAGGTGAATGACCTCACGAATGCGGTACGAGAAATTTCTGTAAGCATGAAGTTAATGGAGAAGATGATGGGACAATTCGCAGTTCCATTGCGAAATTGGAAAAGGCAAATGACAAATTTCCGAGTAAAACGGAGCAAGCCTCCGCCATTAAGGTCCTACGAAGTGGAAAAGTGGTTGATAAAGGAGTAGAGATAGAAGGCGAAGGTGAAAAGGAGATGATAAAAGATGATCAATCTAGGACGATGGACAAGCTACATAAGTCTGCAAATCCTTACGTACTAGAGGCATTGAAGGGGAATCTCACAAACAAAACACCCACTTCACCGTTGGATGATGAAGAACTTAGGATAATTCACGACAAAGTTCCTTTCCCAAGTCGGCTACGACCGACAAAGGAGAATAAGAAGTTCATGGAGCTTTATAACTTGCTGAAGAACGTCAACATCAACCTTCCTCTTTTGGATGTGATCAAGATGATGCCGGCATATGTGAAGTTCTTCAAGGAGCTTGCTACAAGACATAGGCGTTCGGAGACCAATCAGTACGTTCTGCTAACGAAGGAGGTGAGTGCGTTATGCAAGCAACCACTGCCTACGAAGGAGAAGGACCCTGGAAGTTTTTGTGTCAATATTACATTGGAAAATGGGAAACAAGCGCGCGGAATGCTTGATCTTGGCGCGGGAATTAACTTAATGCCGCATTCCCTTTATAAGCAATTTGATTTAGGACCATTGAAGCCGACAAGGATGCGTCTCCAATTAGCGGATCGTTCAATTTGTCAACCATTGGGATTTGTTGAAGACGTTTTGGTGAAAGTTGGAGAGTTAATAATTCCGGTAGACTTCATAGTGCTGGATGTTGGGGAGATGCCGAGTGACGACAAGGGTCATACTATTCTTTTACGCCATCCGTTTTTGTCTACTTCCCATGCGGTGATTGATGTGAACAAAGGGAGGATGAGCATGTCTGTTTTGGGAGAGACAGTTACTTTTTCTTTGCAGGATGTGAATAATTGCCCTGCGCCATTGATGGAAGAAGAAGAATGTTCGTTCGTTGACCCGGTAGATGCATGCGTCCGAGAGCTTAAGAGCATAACGGTTTTGGACGAGATGAACATCGAGGACGACAATGATTTTCTTAGCAGGGAGGAGGTAGCCGAGCTATTTGGTATTGATTTTCGTGACATTGAAGCGGACCTTGCGATTATGGACCCCAACGAAACATTTGAGAAGGAGTTTCAAGCGAGTGACATGGTGGAGTTACGTGATCCACCGCAAGTCGAGTATTGATCATTGAAACGCGCCGAGCATGCGATGTAAAATGTTAAGCTTCTTGGGAGGCAACCCAAGTGTTAGTTTTTATTTAATTTTTATTTCGATTTTTTTAGTTCATTTCTGTTTTTATTGTGTCAATTGTCATGGTGCGTTTATGTGTGTGTTAATGTGAAGAAAATCCGATTTTACGATTTCATCTTCGCCGATCGAGGTCGCAATCTGACCCAATTTAGTCGCAGTCCGACAACCTTTTGATGAGCCGTAATCCGGCCGATTCAATTCCACACGATGTGCCACCGGGCACTTGCGCGCAACACAATTGACTACAATCACTTTTAATTCAAGACAATTCCAATCACGAGTTCAAGACGAAGGTTTATTGCACAAACTTTTTGGAAAGACTCAACTATCGGAATTCAGGGATGTTTTTTTATCTCCCTTACTTTTATTTATTTTATGACAATCGGGAGATTGCCAAGTTTTTAAGGGCGGGATGGTTGAGTTATAGCTGAAATTTGAAATTTGTGCAATTTTTAAATTTTTGTGGGTTTGTAGTGCTAAATTTTACGTGATTGATCACTATTTCTGCTCTGAATTGTGTTTGTATGGCATGCCTGTCAAAGTTAGCTAAGTATGATTTGAGGTTCTAGTCTTTTGAGCGTGCATAAGTGCATATATATTTCAAAATTTATTATTTATATATTGTAAAATGGTACTTGTACGCAATTGATTTCGCAAAACCTTAAAAGCAGCGTCAATTCAAAGAATTTTCATGCAAAGAGCATGTGAGTAGCTTGAGTGTTTATCATCATTGCATGTACTTGAATGAATTTTGATTTGAGATCTCTTTGAAATCGCTGTGTGTAGTTGACTTTGAACATGACGTTAAGGCACAAATAAAACCCTATTTCCGGCCATATCCGGATATTACTAGCCACTATAAATTCCGAATGAGCCAATCATAGCCAAATAATCCATTTCCATTAGCCATGAGTGATTTTTGAGTCGACTCCTGCAACCATTAAAAGCGTGGGGTAGGAGGAGTTCGTTATTTTTATTGGTTAGTTGAATTTTGGAAATTTATCAAGGGATTTATGATTTTGTAATAGTATTGGGGACCACCATCATCAAAAATAATAATAATAAAAAAAAAGATCCCATAAAAATAGAAAAGTGACAAAAAAAGAGAGAGAGAGAGAGAGAGAGAAGGATGGTGAGTCTAGTTGGATCGTGTTGAGTCAATGTCTACGCTAATAAAGGCTTGGATTTATTTTTTATTTTATGAAGCCTAATGTTTAAAAGGCATGAGTTGTGTAGAAGCATATTATATGCTTCAATTGTATTTAAGTTGTTTGAGCAACAAGTCGGTAGTAGAGTTACGAGTTGAGAAATAGCCTATGTTTAAAGGCTACGTTATGAGTGTTTAGTGAGGTTTTTATTTTTGAACGAGCTGAAGCACATTGCTTCGTGATTAGAATAGGTTTGGTGAGTTATTGATCACGTTAGATCGTGAGTTAGCCACACGACTTATATATTCCATACCCGTCCAAAAAACCTTACATTACAACCTGAAGAACCTTTTCCGATTCTTAGTTTGACAGCACACTTAATTTGCGATTGAAAAGAGATTGATTTTCCGTTTCTTATTTATTGTGCATGTATTTCTATGATTTGAGTGTATACACGTCCTATGCAGCAATGCTTGAGTGCTTTTGAGTGAACACCCCTATATATTACCCTTTTGAGAGGATGCATGATTTTGTTTTTGGAGCGACAATGTAATAAGGGTGGAGTGTTTGACGTTGCGTTACTTGTATATATATTTTAAAAATTATGTATGTAGCATAGCACGACTCATTGCTTGAGCTGATTTTCTTTCTTGTTATACTTTGAATCTATCGTTTGTTCGAGGACGAACAAACCAATAAAGCGTGGGGTAGTTGATTAGCATGAATTTGTCTTGGTTTTTATTAGTATTTAGTTTATTTTTCTTATTGTTTTTGGTATAAGTTGGATAGATTAAGCATATTTTCGTATTTTCTTATCTCCAACTTATTCTATCATGTTTTAATTAATTTTATGTTTATTATAGGTATTTTAAAGTTTTTTGGCCTGAAGATAGTCGAGGATGAGCGTACGAGTGGAGTTTCAGCGAAAATGGGCTGCGATTTGAAGAATTTAAAGCTGTCGAATTTCTATAACGGTTTTTTTCGTATAACCGTTCTAGAATCCTGTAACAGTTATGGAATCCCTGGCCGACCACAACTCTCTGTAGCGTCGACCCAAGGTCCTCACGCCCGACGCACACCTACCGAGCCCTGCCGAGCGCTGCGCACACTATCGACCATTTACGTCGGTCTATGCAAGAACCGACGTCGATCGATGCACCTGCCACGGTCTCTGTAGTGTCGACCAGTTCGCGTCGGTTGCTTCCAGAGCCGACGTCGATCGACGCGACGGCCCAAAATCGTGATTTTTAGGGTTTCTTGTGCGCCAAGTCATAAAATAACTATATAAACCCTTCATATTTCGGGTTAAACACACACCCACGACCCAAAACACTTACCTAGGGTTTAGAAACCTATTTTTAACACCCTACAACATATTTTCAAGATCTACGTTGAAGATTCAAGATCCGAAGCACCAAGACAAGGACGTTCGTTCAAGTTTCGATTTTTCGACGAAGAGCAACCACCAACAACCCGGATTCGCGGAGAACTTTCAGCACCTTTAGCTACTTAATAAGTTCTCTAAACTTTAGTTAATTCTTAGTTTTTAGATTTTAATTGTTTTCGTTTGAGTTCTTGAACCATTTAGTTATTTCGATTGATTTGAACGTTGAATCGCTGAAGTTTGGACATGAGATTTTAGTTTTTCATATTAATTAGTTGCTGCATTTATTCTCTTGTTCATGCTTGGTGATGATTTGTTCATGATTAATTTAATTATTGCTTTAGTTTTGATAATAAGTTGATAATTGGTCATTGCTATGTTATTGCTTGAGAATTTTGAGATTGATCTTGTTCTTGAGAATTCATATGTTAGATTTAGTTCATGGTAGTTTGATGCATGCTAGTTAATAAATTTAAAATTTATTTGCTTTAAAAGTCCTTAGATTAATAATTCTAGATAATTTAGTTTGAAGCTTTAGTTAATTAATTAGGATAAATTAATTAGTTAATCATAATTAGTTGATGCTTTTAAATTTATTAGTAGTTGATGATTTTCAAAAACCAAATTTATACAAGTTCTCGTGTTAAACATTGTGATTAAACAAACATTAAAAATTCCGAACATCAGTCCTTGAGAGACGACTCGAGTTAAACTTGTCAACCTACACGCGATCCCGTTCTAATGCGGGCGAGCTATTAAATTTCTGATAATTATTTATAAAGTAAGCATACATAAAAGCTCAAATCAGTCAGTCCCATGGGGCCTGGCTGACGGCATTGTCGAGCTCGGCATCCACCCTGCTCGGTAGATTCTAGGTCGGCGCGCTCGGGCAGGAATGCTCGGCGTGCAACTCAAGCCACCCGGTGCCTTCGGCGTATGGCCTGCTCGGCATATTCTAGGTCGGCGCGCTCTAGATGGTTGCTCTTCTCGGAAGATTCTAGTTGGGCGCGCTCGGGCAGGAATGCTCGGCGTGTGGCTCGGGACTCCCGCCCCCTCAGCAGATGACCTTCTTGGCGCTCTCGAAAGATCCCCTGCTCGACAGATTTCAGCTCGGTGAGCTTGACGGGAGGCTCGGACCACCCAGTGCCTGCTCGTAGGGGTGCTCTGCTCGGCACCCTCGGCAGGGGTGCTCGGCAGGAGATCCGGGCCATCTTATGCCTGTTCGGCGCCTGCTCGGCGGGTACACAGCTCGGCGCCCTCGGCAGGAAGCTCGAGCTGTTTGACACTTGTTCAACGAGGACTCAGCTCGGCAGAAGAACTTGGCAGGAGGCCCGGACCGCCCAGCGCCTGCTCGGCACCCTCGGCAGGGGTGTTCTCGGCAGGAGGCTTGGATCGTCCGACCCCTCTTCGGCGGGTCCTCAGCTCGCGCCTCCTGCTTAGCGTCCTCAACAGGGATTCTCGGCAGAAGGCCTGCACCGCCCGGCACCCCAATCCTTGTCTTCTCGGCGACTTCAGTGGTAACTGCTTGTCCGTTCGGCGGTCCCTGCTCGGCATGGTCTCAGGGGGGCTCGGCAGCCTTTGCGAGGATACTTCGCCTGCTCGGCAAGGAAGCCTGAGCGAGGATGCTCCGCCTTCTCGGCACCACCCGCTCGGCAGGGCTGCGAACGTGACTCGGCAACCAGGGCTGGCATCTCTCGGCAGTTCGGCGGATCCAGCCCGGCCAGGCGGGTTCTCTAGGTTATATTGAGTGGTTCAGCTCAGTTCCTCCGTGAGGTATTCGGGATGATACCGACTATCAACAAGCCTCTGAGCGCGAATTCGTCTATGCATAGGTGGGTTCGCGCTCATCCGATTTAGATCGTCCGAGGCAGCCGAGCCAATCTGGGCGTGAGGTGTCTTGTCCCATCGACCTCAATTTGCGGGGAGTTTGACCGTCACGCTTTCCGAAATGGAAGCTTTTGTAGTCCTTCCTTGAAACATTCATGACCCGCCTTTGTCTTTTTGTGTTTTTGTCTTTGTCTTCTTGTGTTTTTGGAGTCTTATGCTCCATGATTGAAATCTTACTTATAAACAAGCCTCTTGGCTTTCATTTCTCCCACATTCATCCTTCACAACTAGCTCCCTCCTCTTCTTGTTTCTATTACTCCCAGCAAAAATACACGCATACCTTGTACCCCCGGCCTTTCTGTTCGTCTAGCTTTGTTCTTGGTCCTCATTCGTCTGGTCCTCGTTTTTAAAGGTAATTTCCTTTTCCCCTCTATCGATTCTTACCCATGTCTATTAGTCCGAATTATTCTCGGGACGGCTCTCGGGAGTTCGGGGGGTCTGGCCAGGGCGACAAATTTGGGCTCAATCAATATGGGAGCTCCGTTACGGGGGAAGTTTTAGGTCAAGGGCGGCCCTTCAACTTCGATCAATTTTCAAGAGATGATGTTCTGCTCGGTGATTATCCGCAGTTCGGCCATGCTCAGCCTTTCGGGCCTGGTGGCTGATTAACACAAATTTGTCTTGATTTTAGTTAGTATTTTAGTTCGTTTTTATTATTATTTTTAATGAAAGTTGGATAGATTGAGCATATTTTCGTATTTCTTATCTCCAACTTGTTTTATCGTATTTTAATTATAATTAATCAATTTTATGTTTATTTTAGGTATTTTGAGGTATTTAGTATTTTACGTAGTCAAAGATGGGCCAACGATTGGAGTTTCAGCGAAAACGGGCCGCGATTTGAAGAATTTGAAGCGGCCGACTTTCTATAAAGGTGTTTCATCTGTAACCGTTATAGTATCCCTAGCCGAGCACTGCCGACCAGCCTTGCTGAGTGCTGCCGACCAAGCCTGTCGAGTCCTGCCAAGCGCTGGCACACCTGCCGACCAGTCCGCACGCGTCGACCCGTTTACGTCGATTGACTCAAGAACTGTTATAGAAATCCTGATCGACGCCAATGCCCCCAAACTCTCTGTAGCGTCGATCCGAGCCACGTCGATCGACGCCCGGTCGACGCGACTGCCCAGAAAACGCGTTTTTGACGCGTTTTTATGATTTCTTGCTACCCAAGACTTCCCACAACTATAAATACCCTATGTATTTCATTTTTTTACATACACAATCATATTTCTAGGTTTTTAAGGCCTCTTAGGGATGAACAACCCCAACGAGTGCCGTTTAATTTCGTAGTTACTTCTCATAATATTTTAGTTTTAGATTCTTTGTTTTAGATTAGTTTAGATTAGTTCTTAGATAGTTTAAATAATTTAGACTCAAGATTCACTTCCGGAACGCTGCAACTTTCGTCATAGTTTAATTAGTAAGTCTTTAATTCCTTTCGTTTTGATTTAGTTTAATTAGTTCTTATGCTTTTCAATTCTTGTTTGATAGTTTAATTTAGAATAATTCCATCTTCAAACAAACCATGTATGATGAATTGTATGATCTTCGTGATTTTGGATTGATGATTGTGATGAGATTATTATGATGATATTGATGAGATTGATTGGCTATATCTAACGGGTTTAGAGCCTAGAATCGTCGTGAACTATCAATTGGGTTTTTCCCAAAAGATCGTGGAAACGATTTGAAGCTCTAGAACCCTAGTTTTCTAAATCTTTTCAAAACCCTTGAGTTTCATTATTCTTCGTTTATATCAATTTTTGGCTTTTATGTGTTTAGATTAGAATTTTATTTTATTTCGTATTCGTAAACAAACAAACACAAAAGGAACTTTCGAGCCTAGTTTTCCTCGAGAGATCGACTCGGTTCAACTTACCAACCTACATGCGAGCTCGTACTCTTGCGAGCGAACTTTTGAATAATTGACAAATATTTATAAAGTAGGAACACAAAAGTTCGAATCAAAATTTTGCCGCCGTTGCCGGGGAAAACTAAAGGTTGTGAATTTTGTGTTTGCTCTTCGTTATCCTTATTTGTGTTTTTATTTTTGTTTCGTTTATCTTTAATTTTTATTTGTGATTTTTTCGTTTTATTTGTTTTTTTCACCGTTGCGTTTAATCTTGTGTTGAGTGTTGTGTTTGCAAGGTTCGTTTGCAACCAAAACCCAAGATTTATCAAACCATTTCTCGTAAAAAAGAATATATATATATATATTTTCTTTTTGAAAATTAGAAAAAATTGAAAATATTATTTTTATTTTAAAAATATTTATTTTTCGAAATTCAAAAAAAAAATTAAAAAAATTAAAAAATTTAAAAAATTCGAAAATATTAATTTTTCTTTAAATTTTTTTTTTATCCGTACGATGATCCACCGTTAGATTGGCATCATGCACCTCGACCGGCTATTCCATTGAGCAACGCAATGATGAATTACTTTCCGGACAATTACGATCAATTGAATCTACTAATTTTCTATGGGCTTCGGCACGAGTATCCGTTTAAATTCATCGAAAAGTATGGGGACATCACCGAGAATTCTCCTCTTCTAGGGCTTACTAGGGATCAAGTGAGGATGTGAATCTTCACTTTTGCGCTAGAGGATCGGGCAAAGTAATGGTTATTGAAGCTAGAACCCGATTCCTTGCAAACGTGGGATGATGTAATCGACAAGTTCATGAGGAAGTTCTACGTGCCTAATGTAATATGTAATCGTTGTGGATACCGAGGACATATGGCGAAACAATGTTTAGTACTATTTTACGAGGAGCCACAGGAGGAAGTTGTGAGCCACGATTCTTATGTCTCCCAACTCAATTCCATCCTACACGATCCATGAAGAATATAAATTAGACGATCAACTTTTGGCGGGGCAGCAAGATCAAGAAGCTGAGACCATGAGTTTTCAAGACAAACTCGAAGATGACCCTTTTGAGTCTATGCATCGAAGTTGTGAGTCTATGAAACAAATTATGGCAATTATGGAGAGGTCGTGTGCCCAAATAATGGCTTCTTTGGAGGGGTTGTCAAACGAGGAGGAGGTGTTGCCATTGGAGAACCTAATCGACGATGGAGATTCATGCCCAATCGAGCTCAATAGGAATGGAGATAATGCGATGCCCGATGTAGAAAAGGTGGTGGATGAATTTATCGAGAAGGATGCGATGATCGAGCCTCTTATCGAGCCACCCATGATCGAGGATGAGAATGAGATGGTGGTTGAGGTAATCGAGCAGAATTTCCCTCCCCTATGACATTATATAGATTTTAATATTTTTCAGGATGTTGAAGGAGATGCTAAAGATTTGAAGGAGTTTGGAGTGTACGAGGGGTTTGCCGTTTATTCAACGGATTCCCTAGTTTTTAAGAAAGTAGAGGATCACCCTATGCCGCAATTTACTTTTGATATGTTCGTGGTGATCAATTATTCACTTTTTCGACCTCCGAAGCAAATTGAATTCTACGACTTGCTTTCCGTGCTCGCCTTGGTGATTTAAATTGCCTGTATTTACTCTTGGAGAACACTAATGCGTGGCACGATCGTCACTTATTTTTGGATCCGGGATAGCATCGTTCGTAGAAGACGTCGAGCTTCCAACGTTAACCAAGCGCTTTTTGGGAGGCAACCCAAGTATTGATTTTCTTTTCTTTTTACTAGTTATTTTGTTTTGTTCATTTTTTTTGTCTCTTTAGGTTTTTATTCAAGACATTTTCGTTCACGCGATTGGAAACGAATGATTACACAAGTGCTTTTTTGGAGAAGCTCGACTATTTTCAGGGACGTTTTCTTATTCCTTTTTTCCCTTGTTTTTATTTTCTTATAATCGTTTATGGCAATCAGGGGATTGTCGAGTATTTAGAGAGGGGGATGGTTGAGTATGACTTATATTTTAAAATTGTGCAAAAATTGAAAATTTTGACGTGATTGATTGTTATTTCTGCGCTGGATTGTGTTTATATGGCTTGCCTGTCAAAGTTAATTAAGTATGATTTGAAGTTATTGTCTTTTGAGCATGTATAAGTGCATAATTTTTCAAAATTATTATTTATATATTGTAAAATGGTACTTGGACGCAATTGGTTTCACAAAACCCAAAAAGCAACGTCAATTCAAAACTTTTTCATGCAAAAAGCCTGTGAGTAGCTTGAGTGATTATCATCATTGCATGTACTTGAATGAGTTTTGATTTGATATCTCTTTGAAACCGTTGTGTGTAGTTGACTCTGAAAATGACGTTAAGGCACAGAAAAAACCTTATTTCGGCCATATTCATATATATTAGCCACTATAAATTACGAATGAGCCAATCATAGCCAAATAATCCATGCCTATATCCATGTTTGATTATGTTGAGTTGACCCCTACTAACCCATTAAAAGCATGGGGTAGGAGTTCGTTATTTCTATTGGTTATTAGAGTTTTGGAATTCTTATTAGGAATTTATGATTTTATGAGTTTTTGTAATAAAAGACCACCATCCGAAAAAAAAAAAAAGAAAAAAAAGACCCCATAAAAAGTTATAATAAGGGAGAAATAAAAAAAAGAAGAAGAAAATGAAGGATGGTGTGTCTAGTTGAATTGTGTTGGTCATTGCCTACGCGCAAATGAAGCCTAATGTTTAAAAGGAGTGATTTGTGTAGAAGCGTATTATAAGCTTCAATTGTAATTAATTGGTTCGAGCAACAAGTCGGTTTAGAGTTTTGAGTTGAGAACTAGCCTAAGTATAAAGGCTACGTTATGAGTGTTTAGTGAGGTTTTTCTTTTGAACGAGGTGAAGCAACTTGCTTCGTGATTAGATTAGGTTGAGTGAGTTATTTAGCCACACGACTTATATATTCCATACCCGTCCAAAGAGCCTTACATTACAACCCGTAAAGACCTTTTCCGATTCTTTGTTGATAACACACTTAATTCGTGATTAAAAATAGATTGATTTTCGGTGCTTATTTATTGTATTTGTATTTGTATGATTTGAGCGTAAACACGTCCCTATAAAAATTTCTTGATTGCTTGAGCGTACACTTATATATATTACCTTTTGAGAGGATGCATGAATTTGATTTTGGAGCGACAATGTAAGAAGGGTGGAGTGTTTGAAGTTGCGTTGCATGTATCTATATTTTCAAAATTAATTATGTAGCACGACACGACTCCTTGCTTGAGCTTATTTTCATTCGTGTTATACTTTGAAACTATCGTTTATTCGAGGACGAACAAACTAATTAAGCGTGGGGTAGTTGATTAACACAAATTTGTCTTGATTTTAGTTAGTATTTTAGTTCATTTTTATTATTGTTTTTAATGAAAGTTGGATAGATTGAGCATATTTTCGTATTTTCTTATCTCTAACTTGTTTTATCATATTTTAATAATAATTAATTAATTTTATGTTTATTTTAGGTATTTTGAGGTATTTAGTATTTCACGTAGTCAAGGATGGGCCAACGATTGGAGTTTCAGCGAAAACGGGCCGCGATTTGAAGAATTTGAAGCTGCCGACTTTCTATAATGGCTTTTCATCTGTAACCATTATAGTATCCCTGGTCGAGCATTGCCGACCAGCCCTGCCAAGCGCTGCCGACCAAGCCTGCCGAGTCCTGCCGAGTGCTGCGCACATCTGCCGACCAGTCCGCCCGCGTCGACCTGTTTACGTCGGTTGACTCCAGAACCGTTATAGAAACCCTGATCGACGCCAATGCCCCCAAACTCTCTGTAGCGTCGATTCGAACCGCGTCAATCGACGCCCGGTCGATGCGACTGCCCAAAAAATGCATTTTTGACGCGTTTTTATGATTTCTTGCTACCCAAGACTTCCCACAACTATAAATACCCTATGTATTTCGTTTTTTTACATACACAATCATATTTCTAGGTTTTTAAGGCCTCTTTGGGGCTAACAACCCCAACGAGTGCCGTTTAATTTCGTAGTTACTTCTCATAATTTCTTAATTTTAAATTCTTAGTTTTTGATTAGTTTAGATTAGTTCTTAGATAGTTTAGATAATTTAGATTCAAGATTCACTTCTGGAACGCTGCAACTTTCGTCATAGTTTAATTAGTAAATCTTTAATTCCTTTCGTTTTAATTTAGTTTAATTAGTTCTGATGCTTTTCAATTCTTGCTTGATAGTTTAATTTAGAACACTACTACAGAAACAACTTTCTAAGGCTGTTAATTAAAGGCGGTTCACAGAAAACCGCCTTAAAAATACTTTTAACGGCGGTTGTGGCTAAAACCGCCGTTAAAAATGTCATTTTACGGCGGTTTTCACAAAACCGACGTAAAAACTGGAGGCCAGCTAAATTTAACGGCGGTTTTACAGAAAACCGCCGTAAAATCTCGAACATTCTACGGCGGTTTTTTGTAAACCGCCGTTAAATTCAGCTGGCCTCCAGGTTTTACGTCGGTTTTGTGAAAACCGCCGTAAAATGTTTAAGTTTTTACGACAGTTCTCAAATAACCGCCGTAGAATTTATATATAAATTAAAAATACGAAAATAAAAATAAATCCAATGCCACGTCACGGATCCTTGTGCTTATTGATCTACTGATCTCCACCGCTCGTTAAAAATAAATCTACTGATCTCCACCGTCCATTTTAAACATATCTCATACCCTTCTTTTCTTCTCCGTCATTTTTCCTTGCCCGTTGACCACCTCCGCCACATCTCACCAGTGATGGCGTCACACCCATGCCTGAAAAAGTTGTGGAAAACATTCTGTCCCACCAGTTAAACCCAACTGCAGCCATAAACAAGACTGGCAATTCTCAAAACTCAAGTCACGTCGCTTTATTTTTCCGTTTCTTCGATTTGCTCCTGAAGAACGCCGGTGCTTTTCCGGTCAAATTCAACCCTACCTCAGCGTCCTCTCTTGATGGAGAGCCTATCCCCAACACCGCTGGCAACAATTCTTCCCCCACTCTCACCAATTCGAAAAAATTTCAGAAAACAGTCCAAGATCCCCTTTTGCTTCCGTAGAACGCCGGCGCTACTCCGGCCAAATTCAACCCCYTCTRAGCCTCCTCCCYTGAAGGAGAGACATCTCACAACAACTCTGGCATKAATTCATCACATATTCCCTCCAAWTCAAAAAAATCGCAGAAATTGACCCAAGATCCCCTTTTCGTCATTTCCGGCGAAAAACACGACGACGCTGCTCCGACCAATTTCACCTCAGTCACGACGCCCCCAAGTGACACTGATAACATCCCAAACATTTCGGAAGCCAATTTGAACATGTCAGGTCCTCGTTTCTCATGCACCTTACCGAACCTCAGTACCGAGTGTGCCTCCATCCAAAGTTGTTCTGAAATTGTTGTTGCGTTCTCAAAGAAACAGATGCACGACATGGAGTCTCTTGCAGTGAAGCTGATGAACGAGTTGAAGTCCATGAAGGACATTGTAGAGCAAAAATTTCTTTTTGCAGCATATCGAAATGTTTCCTTGAAAAATGATGCGGATGAGGTATGCGCTCTTCATGTGTCGGTTCTTAAAATTTACACAAATTAAGCTTGATCTGATTGATATGCATGCTTTAGATTTGTGAAAATGCATAAATTGCAATACAGAACCTCCTAGCTTAGATATGTCTCTTTCTTCGTGACAGGTGAAATCAGCCATAAATAACGCTTCAAAAGTAGAGGAAACAAGTAGAAAGTGGCTGTCTGTTCTATAATGTCAAGAGACTGCAACCGTTTCTGTAAAATAATGGTATATATTCTCGTTTTTACTCCTTTGATTCACATTTGGAAGTTTGTAACTTTTAGGGAGTAATTGTAGCTTGTGATTTCGGAAAATATCCTGATTTTTTCTTCATTGGTTCAACTATTAGAAAATGACTCCGAACAACAACACATCCACTTCAAAAGATAGAGAGACGAGGAAGATTATGTTTGCAGACGAAGCCGGTGGAGAGCTCTGTCGTGTCAAGTTTTTTGAAGATGGCCCATTATCTGATGGTGTAAAACAGTGAGCCTATTCGATTTAGTGTTCATGATAATAATAATAATGTCTTGCCTATATACTTCATATTAACTGATCGTTAGTCATAGACAAGGCAAAGTAAATTTAATAACATAACTATCTATACTTGTATATATATGTATAGCAAAATATCTCTTTCTTTTTCCTAGGTGCGGATATATTATTCGAATTTATCTTTCATTTTTTTAGGTTTGGGATCCTATTTAGCCTATTTTAAGTAAATTGCTTAATTACCGTTATTATATACCAAACCACTGCCTATTCTGAATTATATTATGCATATTACACTTAGTGTAGGTCAAATATAATTATTTACTATATGTGAACATGCATGAAATCAGTTTATATATTTCTAGAAGATAATTTCTAAAACAACGCAATATGATTTTGTATGAGATATTATTTTTAAGCTTTATAAAAGGCTAATCCCTGGAAATTCTTTTCCCAAAAGGTTGGACATCTCATATAAGCTGCATTTCWTGTGACACTGCTAGCATATAAAAAAAAAATGCCTGCATTTTTGCCTGTGGCATTTGCTCTTTTGTTAGGAATAGCTTTAATTTGTATGCTTTTTAAAATCTCCATATTCAAAGAAAAGCCTGTAGGAATACCAAATGGGAACATATGTCACTTGCCATTGTTAGGAGAAACTCTTTCTTTTCTTAAGCCTCATAAATCAAACTCTCTAGGCAACTTCTTGCAACAACGTTGTTCTAGGTGAAATAGCTATTTAATTATTTATTAATCGTCATCATCGATAYTCTTTTATTTTATTTTATTGACATTAACCACGCACGACAGGTATGGAAGTGTGTTCAAATCCCATGTTTTCGGTAGCCCAACGATAGTATCTTGTGATCTCGAGCTCAACATGTTTGTTCTTCAAAATGAGGAGAGGCTATTTAAGAGCAGTTATCCTAAACCAGTTCACAACATTCTTGGTAAATTGTCGATGATGTTAGTATCCGGAGAGCTTCATAAGAAGCTTAGAAGTGTTGCTATTAGTTTCATCAATGCTTCTAAATCGAGCCCTGATTTTCTTCGTTACGTTGACAAAATGTGTGTTTCTTTGATTGATTCCTGGAAATCAAAGAGCCAAGTCATTTTCTGTAAAGAAGCAAAAGAGGTATGAAGTGTTTTTTTTTTGTTTTTTTTTATATTTTTATTTTGAACTAATTGTGATTAATTACTTATAATAATGAAGTACTTAATTTGATGCAGTTAACTTTCTATCTAATGCTGAAAAATCTGGTGAGTATTGAGCCCGATGATCCACTTGCTGCGAAAATACTCGGAGATRTTCTCACTTTCATGGAGGGTTTTGTTTCTCTGCCCCTATACATTCCTGGCACTGCTTATTCAAAGGCAATCAATGTAATAATATCTTTTATTTCTTTTTTTTAACGTAATAATATAATGCTTTATTGTTGCTGATTTTTCGCTTTTTTGTTTTTTCTCAAGGCAAGAAGAAGGATTTCATCCACATTAAAAGATATTATAAAAAMGCGCGAAAATATGGTCACTCYAACACAAACGAGAGGCGATTTTCTTGATGAGATGTTGGCAAATGTTTGTTTAAATGATGAGGAAAAAGTGAGTGTTTTGTTGGACCTTTTGTTAGCTGGTTATGAAACAACCTCGGGGCTCATGGCCCTTGTCGTCTATTTTCTAGCTCAGGCCCCATCGTCAATTCAAACACTTAAGGTGAAGCAAGAACCCTTATTATTTTATTTAAAAGATTTATATTATAATTACATGCTAATTTGATTTGCTTTGTTTTTGATATTATAATTAATCAGGAAGAACACAAAGCAGTGAGGAAAAGTAAAAAAGATGGAGAGCCTCTGAATTGGGAAGACTACAAGAATATGGAATTTACYTCTCATGTAGTAAACGAAGGTATGAATTATTATTATTATTATTTGTTTACAACAAGATTTTAATGTCTGGTTAATTGATCTGGATTATTTGTTTTTGTGTTGTTATTTGAAATGCTACTGCAATGTGGTTAAATTATTGGATGGAGCATATATTTTTCAATGAACATATATATGTTATGTTTCTTTACAATATTTTTAACTTCAATGATTTGAGCTATGTGGATTGTTTCATTTGCTAGCCGAATTTAACCAGTTATATTCACGCAAATTCTTTTAATTAGCATTACTTCAATTTGTGCTGGAAATTCAACAACCTTGATTAGTTGATCTGGATTGATGGATTTGAAGTTCATTATAAGTCTTTTTTTTGGCTCATCTTGGATTTTTTATTAGCTATATATTTTCCTTTTTTTTAACATGGGTTTTGAATTTTGCAGGTGCTGAGGAAATGTGAAAGGGGAAAAACAATTATTTTCAAGAATCGGGATTTGTTATCAACCTGGATCGTTTGATGAAACCCAACCACTCTGTTATTCGAAATATTTTACGGCCCGGCCTTTTTCCAGAATGGTTGTTTTGCGGCTATCCATTACACCATCTTTTTCAGAAGAAGCCGTACAAGCCAATGTAGAGGTRTTATCCATACCCAAGAATGGACATGGACATCACGAAACTCATAAAATTCACAACATTTGCAGATCTTTGTTGTGGTAACATTAGATATTTGTTTTYCTTATGATCGAATCTAAGAGGTGAACTGAGGATTTGGATACGAGTTTTGATTTGATGTTTCTTATTGAAATATTATTGTTTCTCTCTGCAACAATTAATGCTATACCTGCTTTCAATTTTTTTTTTAATTTTTGTACTACTTTCTAGAAGGTACTTTTAAAGAACCGTTGTAAAATATCCGTTCTGAAAATAGACTTTCTAGAAGGTATTTTCATTCATAAACCGCCGTAAATAGGTATTGTTCTACGGCGATTTTAGAAACCGCCTTAATTTGATATTTCGACGTCGGTTCTACAAAACCGCCGTTGAAACTGTATATACTAAGGCGGTTTCTAAACCGCCGTTATAATAGACTCAGAACCGCCGTAAATACTAACTTTTTAAGGAGGTTTTTTAAAACCGCCGTAAAAATTTACGGCTGTAGATACTAAGGCGGTTTTAAAACCGCCTTAAAAACCAAAAAAAAAAAACGCCTTAAAAACTGATTTCTGTAGTAGTGGAATAATTCAATCTTCAAACAAACCCTCCCATGTATGATGAATTGTATGATTTTCGTGATTTTGGATTGATGATTGTGATGAGATTATTATGATGAGATTGATTGGCTAGATCTAACGGGTCTAGAGCCTACAATCGTCGTGAACCATCAATTGGGTTTTTCCCAAGAGATCGTGAAAACGATTCGAAGCTCTAGAACCCTAGTTTTCTAAATCTTTTCAAAACCCTTGAATTTCATTATTCTTCGTTTAGATAAATTTATTGCTTTTATGTGTTTAGATTAGAATTTTATTTTATTTCGTATTCATAAACAAACAAACAAACACAAAAGGAACTTCCGAGCCTAGTTTTCCTCGAGAGATCGACTCAGTTCAACTTACCAACCTACATGCGAACTCGTACTCTTACGAGCGAGCTTTTGAATAATTGACAAATATTTATAAAGTAGGAACACAAAAGTTCAAATAAGTGGCCAGTTCGAACAGGGCTGCCACTTTGGGCCTCGGAGCAAGTATTTTCCAGAGCCTCAATATGGTTTGGTCGACCATCCCAAAGACGACGTGGTTGGCGGGTCGGCTCGGGTGCTAAGCTTGAGCCCGGGCCAGACTGGTGCAGTCAGCGAGGATTTCGGGGTTAGCCTAGCTGATCTCGAACCCTTGGATGACCTCCTTGGCCAGACTCTCGTAGATGGCGACACCGATCGGGCGCCCCGGGCCAAAAAGTCTCAAAAATTCAAAAGTAGGAAGCGAGCCCCTTTGAGCCCCTGGTTCTCTGGGCGGACCGTCATGCCGTGCGTACCCCGGTTGGCCATTGGAAGACGCCTCCTCCCTACGATTGGGACGATATTATGCTCGAGATAACCGTTGAGCAGAATGAGTTAACTGGCAATAATCTAGCCGCGTATCGAAGTGCATGTGGTGTACCCAGGTCTGTTCATCTGTTCCTCCTTATGATGCCAAGCAGATTCATCGCCCTCCGGCTTCCTGTACCACCTTATTCATGCACAGCCTAGAGTCTGGGGTTTCGTTCCCACTTCCTCGGTTCCTCACAGATATCCTCAACGGCTTGCACTACAAAAAATCCCGGCTATGCTGATGGCTAAATCCGTCAGAAAGCCATCAGTATATTGAATACTGACAGCCTCCTGACGGATATTAGCCGCCAGCATTGTCGTGGTCAGGATTGGAGCATCCTGATGGGAGAATATTCCCACCAGGAATGCTGGCAGATTTCTTGACGGCTATACCCGCCAGAAAATGGCCGTCAATATTACTGGCGGGTATGGCCTCCAGGAATATCCAGTGCTATACTGACGGGTTTGGCCGTCAGCAGTCCTGGAGAGTATGCGACCGTCAGCATTTCTTGCGGGTCTTAGCTGTCTGTATAGAAAATCGACCTTGTTGTAGTTCAAGGAAGTTTTTTCTTATTTATTAATTAATAAATAAATTAAAAAAATAGTAAACAAATAAAATTTTAGATAATCCAAAATAAATTATCCACTAATTAAAAATCAAAACAAATCATCCAATAACTAAAAGTCCATCCATCGAATGTATAAAATAAATCCTGAATTATCTATCCATATCTAACTATCACCACCATCGAATGTCGGATCAAGGGGAGGCTGAGTAGGAGGCTGACGAGACATGGCCAGAGCAATAACTTATTCAATCTGCTGACGGAGCATCAACTGGGAACGCTCCTGCTCCTCGCGGATCTGCTGAATCTCCAGCGCCTGCTCTTGGCGGATCTGCTGAGTCTGCTCAAGCTGCTCCTGCTGGGACTGCACCTGCGTCTGAAGTTGACGAACATCGGCGGTGGAGGTGGAAGAAGTACTGCAACCATTCTGAGTTTTCCCGAAGCATCCAAGGCCATAACGTCGACCCTTCCTATTCTCGACAACTTGTAGGTAGACCTCATTCGGGTCTACCTGAGGGCTACTATCATCAGACGACGCAGCAGGCCTCTCCTCCAAAGCCCTCTCATAGTCCTCTTGATATCAAAATTTTCAGCTATTATTACTAAATAACTTTTATTATGATATATATATATATATATAAACTTACAGCTATCCTCTAGGCTTTGGGATCCGTAAATGTACCGTCGGGATTTCGATGATACCTCAGCAGAAGGTCGTAGTTACTGGGCTGCGTACCCGTCTGCATAGCCTGTATATAAAGATACATTGACAATATTTAATATAATGAGTTAATTAAAACATAAAATTATACATGTTCAATAATATAATTACTTAAAATATTATTATCGACTTACAATCTTAAAAGAGATTCGATATCTTCTAATACAAAGTTCTATAAATTATGAATCATGTGTTTGGTGTATAGAGTCTGCCGAGACAAATTACAACTAAATTTTTCATAATTTCATGTACAAGAATAGTTCAACTTCACCGCTGACATGAATTCTATCAAAAGATCATCAAAAGTGTAAATCGGTGAAACTGGATAATTCGAAAGAAATCCAGAGGTGGTTCGTTAACCTGAAATATTTTAGTTGACATTCGCATAAATCGATTAAAGAAACATTTGTTTTTGAGAATAAGATATTGATTCAAATTAAGAAAGCATAAAGGTCACAGATAAATATGTTTCTAAGAATAACATTTTGTGTTTGATATTCGAAACAAAAGAAAAATGGACCTGGTCGTGCTCGACGGTCCGGTCACGACGGAGGCAGCCATGGTGGCTGGTTTTCTCATGGTGGTTGCCGACGATGGCTGCAGCCAATCGGGGTCAGGCAATTGCCGTCGGCGATGATGCAGCACCGTCATTGCTCTTTCGATGAGTGTCAGTTTACGGCTGAGCGTCCGATGCAGTCCTGCTACTGCGGCAAAAATGGATTGGTGGAGAATCGGCGATGATAGATCGGGTCCGAGTTGGGTCATGCTAGATGCCACCGTGGATAAATTGCTGGCCTCTGTTACCTCCGGTGAACGGAGGTGTGTGCCTTCCAGCTATACTGCTTTCGACATCAACGGCGATTCGGTGGAGATGTGAGCCCACGTCTTGATCTGGGAGTCGCCGGCACTAGTGGGCGTTGACAGAGGATGTGTGGTGCAGGCCTTTCACGGCCAAATGCGCACCGGTAAGGCGACGGCCTGTCAAAATTCTTGGGTCGGGGCCGTGAGAGTAGTGATGCTACTGGAGGCAACGGTGGAGGATCCGACTCTACTGGAATTGACCGCACTAGCAAGGCGATGGCCAATCGATTCTCCATGAATCTGGCTGCTTAGTTGATGATGGTCAAGGACGGCTGTTCAATTTTGATAAGAATGGGGTCTGATATCCCTTGCTGGGTCATAACATGTTTGGGCCTAATTGATGGGCCAAGCTATTGGAAAAAAATAAATAAATAACTGCTGCAAACTCTTCTCTGTGAAGATAAAAGGGAAAAATATTTTTTGCAACCTGTACTATATGCGTTTTCACGCTTTGTAACCAAATGTTTTTTTCGTTGTCAATTGCAACCTGTACTGCAATTTCGCAACCTAAACGCTTTATTTTTTACGCTCTAGGTTGCAAAATTATAGTACAGGTTGCAATTGACAACGAAAAAAATATTTGATTGCAAAACGTGAAAACGTTTATAGTATAGGTTTCAAAAATTATTTTTGCCAAGATAAAAGATAATTTGCATCTTTTAGGCTATTATGTGCTAAGCCCATTTAGTGGGAGTAATAAAGAGTGGCCAATTTTCTTGATCTAATATTGGGCCTTATAATAATGATGGGTTTGGGCTTTAGTTTGGTCAAAATCATGGGCTAAGTATTGATTTTATTTGAGATCAATAAATTAGAGTTTTGACTAAAGCCCAGTATTGGGCTAGATTTATAATTAATGTTTGGGTTTAATTTTGGATTGGGTTTGAAATTAATAAATTTGAATTTTTGGCTGAAAATTTTAACAAAATTATAAATTTGTACTCATAGTTTGAGTAAAATTTATAAAATCGAATGTGAATTAAATTTATATCTAATTTATAAAATCGAATGTGATCTTAAAGTTTAATTGTTTAACATCTCATATCATTTTAATTTTTCGGTTGAGGAAAAACATGACCTTGTTAGTCAAATAAAGTGGATAGTGAGATAAGAAAGTTAACAAGAGATAGATAATCTCAAAAGACAAAATGAGTATTGAATTCGTTAAATTCAAATAAAGCTCGAAATGTCAAATGAGGATTACGAAAAGTCATAATTATTGGAACTACGTGCTTATTGGAAAAGTTCAATGATTTCGAATAGTGGTATTGAAATATGCTATTTTAATTGACCACTTTAAACCTAAGTATGATTATTGATATTTGATCCTGTAAGTTATATGAGGAAGGATATTATGAAATCTAAATGCATATGATATGCTAATTTCTTGTTTAAAAATTATGTCATGAGTATGTTGTTGTAATGGAATGTTAAAACGAAAGAGTTTGACTGTTTAAACTTTTTATAATGGTTGTTGAACCAAAAGTTAATAAATCAAATAATTTTTTGATTAACTTATTTGAGAAGTTTTAATTATAATACTCTATGGAGATTAATTAACTTAAATTGAATTTATATGAACATTCCATGAGAGTTGTGTTGAAAATATTGAAAATTAGTGAACCACTTTATATAAGTCACTTATGTATGTGATTTCAATATATGGTGGAAATGTGGGGAGTTCCTTGCTAATGTTGCAATATTTATACCCTAGAAAGTTAAAAAAAAAATGTTTGATTTCAAGGTTATACTTATAATAGAAAATTATAATGAGATACCCTTAATCATATTTAAACAACTACTCTCTAATAATGTTATCGTTGTTGACTACGTAAGTCAAAGAATAGCTAAACGCATCTGTTAACCAAATAGCTAAATTGAGAGGTAGTTATGAAGTCATAAAGAGAAATATGACTTAAGCCTCTGAAAAATGAGTTGATATACAATGGAAAAACCAACCTAACTGACTGGAGATCCCAAGAGGTTCAAAGGAACAACCTAATTGTATAAAGACCCGTAGCATCACTATGTGGGAAGTTATTTCTTACACATGATTTAAATAATGATATTTTTGGAGAGAGGATAAGCATTGACTTTTAATGATTCTTGCGTCGGAGAGCCGAGCATAGTAGTGGCGTCTACTTATAATAAAGAATCACCTATGTGAGAGAGAAGTGGGTCCGCTTCGAAGAGAATTGTGTGAGGCTCAATTCTTAGAACCTCTTACAGAACCAGGCGTATGTTCAGGGCCATGAATGAACATAACTATGAGAACTGAAATATGTTTGAGAGAATCTTGTGTGGGGTATATCATCGTTTACACAAACGGCATAACAATTTAAAGACATCGCATCTACTGGTCAGCCAGTAAAGTAAATATACTTTCATAAGGGAAAGTTCAAATGATAACACCTACCTATCCTATGCAGGGTTCAACTGTTGGATTTTATCACCAAATACTCATATCGTCGAATTTTTTTCATGTGGGGGATTGTTGGAAAATAATGAAGGCATTTTTTTTATTTTCGTATAACTATTATCCAAATGGTGTTTGGATAATCAAGTCTTGTAACTCCTAGTCTAATGGAGGTGGTGGTGGAGTGTAACAGTCAAATTCAATGTGTATTGAAATATGTAACTTATGGGTCTTAATGTGCAAGTTTGAAAGGTTATATTTTTGGCTATTTAAGTATTCAAAATACAATAATCACAACAATAACAACGAACACACATTCCACATATTTGCATAAGAAATAAACCATTGCATATTGATCAAAGTTCCTTGGCCTCTTGCATTTTCGGTGATAGTATTCAGGCATGATTATCAGTTCGCCGGAGACGAAACATTATCCGGCTTACCTGTCTAATCCTGGAAAATAGACGTTCGGAACAGGGGGACGAATCTATTTTAAGAAAAATATGTTCGACACGTGATTTGGGTTTTATATATACGCGTTTTTGATTTAGAATTTTTACGTTGTAAAGATGATTGACTAATTCATATTAGAAGATATTCATATTCGATTTATAATTATTATTATTTTGTGAAAGTTTCCCCACACATACTAGATACTTGAGCTTCTATTCTATCATTGGATCCAAATCACAGTAATTTTCTCACTAATTATTGGCTATATAATAATCTTTGATAGGATTATAGCTTACGTTAATTTAATCCTATTAATTGTTATTTAATGTTAAGTATATTTGCCTGTCTAGGACTCTAGTGTTGGTTAGGTTGTTAATAGACATAGGAGTCCTTGTCTCTTAAATATCTTAAGAGATAATTATCAAGACCATGTTGTATGGAACAAGGACTCCTTCAAAGAAGTGGCACTATCAGTGCTTGGCGTTTTCATTTGGAAAGATAATGGAAAACAGAAAGGGAAAAATAGAAACACCAAGATATCTTTTCTGCTTCATTTTATGTGTATTCTTCGAAGTTCTACTTGTTCGAACGAGAAGAACCTTTTAGGAGCAGTTTAGTTTTTCATTCTTTTTGTAATATTGCTAGAATCCTTTTTGTGGGATTTCTAAACATTTCTAGTAATATAATTTTTGGCCTACGGTCGTGCTCTGTGAGTTACCTTAACTCACAGACAAAAAATATTATTGGCTTAATTTCATTATTCTGCACATATGTTGGTAAAAATGTTCTGACATTATTACTAACATCAAACGTTCAATCTAGTCATTGAAGCCTTCAAATCTTTCAATTGGTATCAGAGCGATCACTTGACCTTACTAAGTGAGAATCCTGCGGACGTTGAAGGACAACAATGGACAACACAATGAACGTTGCAATCCGACCTCCTGTGTTGGATGGAACAAATTATGCAATCTGAAAAATCAGGATGCGAGCATATATTAAGACGATGGATGAAAGATCCTGGCGTGCAATTTTAACTAGATGGGAGGCTCCCAGGAGAGATGATCCGGACGGTGATATCATTTTGAAAAACGAGGTTGATTGGACTGCAGAAGAAGTTGCTACTTCAAATGCCAATACCAAAGCCCTAAATTCCATCTACAGCTTTGTGGATGTGTCCCTATTCAGGATCATTTCCAACCTACAAACGGCCAAAGAAGCATGGGAAGCACTTCAGCTTTTCTGTGAAGGATCCAGAGGAGTTCAGAGAACCAAACTAAGAATGCTAAAGACACAATTTGAAGTGTTAAGAATGGAGGAAAATGAAACCATTGACAGCTACAGTGCAAAACTTCTTAACATCTCAAATGAATGTCAATCTCTGGGATCTCCCATTTCAAATGAAAGACTTGTGAATAAATTCTTGCGATCAGTGACGAAAAAATTCCATACGAAAATCACTGCTATTGAAGAAGCAAAAGACACCTCTCTCATGAGGTTTGATGAACTAGTTGGCTCACTAAAAACCTATGAAATGGAAAAGAATATCAAGCAGCCAAAAGGAAGGAGCATCGCCCTAATCTCTACTCCTGATTCTGAAGATGAAGACTTTGACTTTGATACCATAGCACACGGGGCCAAGTATGAAAATTCGGATGCGGATGGCATAGCTCTCATCACCAGAAAATTCAGTGATATCCTGAAGAAAAAGAACATCTCAAGAAAACCTCTGAACAGGCATGTCAAGTCCTCATCTGAACCCAGCACTCCTCAACCTCTAGGACACCCTCCAATAAGTTTCAAAGAAGAGATTAACACCTTCGAGTGCGAAATCTGAACCAAGGAATCAAAATAGTGCCGGATCTAGACACTGTCCAGTGTCATGAGTGCAGGGGATTCGGACACTACATGTATGAGTGTGCAAGTACTCTAAGAAAGAAGAATTTCATCGCCATGGGTGATGGAGAAGATGAGGAGGAGCTAAAAGAAATTGAAGTAGTTTCTGCGATGAATGACTGTGTCGTCTGAGATGACACTGACAGTCTGAGTAACATTATGTGTCTCAACTCTGTCACCACAACTGAAGGCGATGAAGAGTTTGTTACAGCTTACGAAGAGCTGTATGAAAATTGGTGCCAACTACTTCAGAAGGTCAAAATTCTCTCTAAAGAAAATGAGAGACTGACACGAGCAGACAAGGAACAACAATCCGTGGTGTTGCGTCTAGAAGCTCTCTTGACCAAACGAGAAGAAGAACTGGATAGAACCAGAGGCGATCTCTCTGCTTCCACGATGACACTCAAGAAACTCAACACTGGATCAACCAAACTTGATGAAATATTGTCTATTGGGACCATGGTCAGACATGGGATAGGCTTTGAGGGTCCAGTTTTTGTCAAAGAAGGTGACAAGTCCTCCGAAGGATCTGTCTCTACAAAGAAAATCAAGCCAAGAAAGCGTACCTACATCTGTCATCACTGCTCCAAACCAGGCCATATCAGACCATTCTGTAGGAAACTCAAGTCAGAAAGAACTTCTCCTTCAAGAAAAATAATGCCAGTGGAGAAATGTCCCAACATCAGGACTAACAACACTCGCAAAAACAGAATGGTATGGGTAAAAAAGGAAGACACTCAGTTCAACATCATCTATGTCCCTCTAAAGTCCGGAGTTGAGGACTCATGGTACTTTGACAGCGGGTGTTCCAGACACATGATAGGATCTGCTGAACACTTGGCCAATATTGTTCAGCACAAAGGAGGCAAAGTCCAGTATGGTGGGGGAGCGCATAGTGAGATTGTAAGAAAAGGCACTCTGAATGTAGAAGGGTTGCCTAAGATTCAGAATTTACTTCTTGTCAAGGGTCTTGCGGCCAACCTTATAAGCGTCAGTCAACTTTGTGATGATGACCTTCATGTAAAGTTTATCCGAGACACCTGTGAAGTCTTTGACAACAAAAATTGTTGCATCCTCACTGGAACTCGTACTACAAATAATTGTTACAAAGTAAACTGCAAGGTATGGTGTCAAAATGCGCAATCATCTGAGACCGAACTGTGGCATCAAAAGATGGGTCACGTAAATTACAAGATGATGGGCAAACTTGTTAAGTCAAAAGCAGTAAGAGGAGTTCCCAAGTTGATCATTAACAAGCCATCCGTGTGTGGGGACTGTCTAAAAGGGAAACAAACCAGGGTGTCTCATCCAGCAACCCAACACTTCAACACCACTCGATGCCTGGAATTACTTCACATAGATCTTATGGGTCCTATCGAGGTAGAAAGTATGGGAGGTAAAAAATACTCATTTGTTATTGTTGATGAATTCTCTCGATTCACTTGGATTGAGTTTCTTCGAGAAAAATCTGAAACCTTTGAAAGCTTTCGAAAATTGTCCAAACGTGTCAGTAAAAAATTTTCTTTGCAAATTGCCCGAATTAGGACCGATCATGGTAAAGAGTTTGAGAACTCGTCCTTTCAAAATTTTTTGTGATAAGTATGGAATTTCTCACGAGTTATCCTCACCTATTACGCCTCAACAAAATGGAATTATTGAGCGTAAAAATCGGTCCTTACAAGAAATGGCTCGAACCATGTTAATTTCAAAAAATCTGGCAAAAAGGTTTTGGGCAGAAGCTCTTAACACAGCGTGTCATATTTCTAATCGAGTCTATTTTAGGACAGGGACGTGTAAGACACCCTACGAGCTTCTAGTTGGAAATAAACCTAACCTGAAATACTTTCATGTTTTCGGTTGCGTTTGCTATGTATTGAATGATAGATCCCACTTAACAAAATTTGATTCTAAAAGCGACAAGTGTGTCTTTTTGGGATATTCAGTAAATAGCCACACTTATCGGGTGTTTAATCTAAGAACTCGTACTATGCTTGAGTCTATGGATTTTAGGTTCGATGAACTTACTGCCATCTCAGAAAATTCTGCTGAGGATGATGTGGGTGATTTGATTCAAAGTCCACAAGCATCTCCCTTACTGACTCCAAGGGAGATATCTGAAACTGCACCCAATGTTACTGAAGATGCTGCAACACTTGAACCAACATCGCAGGTGCAGGCAGACACCAATGGTGAAACCTCTGATTCTGATTAAAACCAGTCTGCTGAGATAATCTCTGCATCTCTAGACAGAGATATATCTTCCAGGATACAGAAGAATCATCCCACGTCTCAAGTCATTGGATCTTTGAACGAAAGAAGCACGCGAAAGAAACAAATCAATTTCAAGGAAATGGTGAAACTGGTATGTATGGCTTCATGCTGTCCTCTAACCAATTACTCTTGTTTTGTGTCCACCATAGAGCCCAGGAAGGTGGAGGAAGCTCTTAACGACGAATACTGGATAAATGCCATGCAAGACGAATTGGATCAGTTTGCCAAAAATGACGTATGAGACTTGGTACCACGACCACATGGAGGAAACGTCATTGGAACAAAGTGGATCTTCAGAAACAAAACTGATGAACTGGGAAATATAGTAAGAAACAAAGCCAGACTCGTGGCTCAAGGTTATACTCAGGTAAAAGGTATAGACTTTGATGAAACATTTCCTCCCGTAGCGAGAATTGAGTCAATTAGATTACTACTTGCAATTGCTTCATTTGAACATTACTCTTCACCAAATGGATATCAAAAGTGCCTTCTTAAATGGTGTTTTAAATCAAGAAGCTTATGTTGAGTAACCCAAGGGTTTTGAGGATCCTCACAGACCATACTATGTTTTCAAACTGAAAATGGCCCTTTATGGACTAAAACAAGCACCTAGGGCTTGGTACGAGAGGCTCGCTCAACATCTTCTTCAAATGAATTTTAAGCGTGGTGAAGTTGATAAGACTATGTTCATTTTTAAAAACAATCGCATGATACTAATTGCTCAAATCTATATTGATGACATTGTGTTCGGTTCTAACTGTGATGAGCTGCTCAAAGACTTCGTGACAAGCATGTCTACCACCTTCGAGATGAGCATAGAAGGTGAGTTATCGTTCTTTTTGGGTTTACAAATTAAACAATTTAAAACTGGAATTTCCTTTTCTCAGGCGAAGTATGCAAAAAATCTGGTGAAGCGCTTTGGTCTCGACAATGCTAAACACATGAAGACCCCCATGGGATCAAGCCAAAAATTGTCAAGGAACGATGCCAGTGAAAGTGTTGATCACACTGTGTACAGGAGCATGATTGGCACCCTTTTGTACTTAACTGCGAGTCGACCAGACATCATGCATAGCATCTGTTTATGCACTCGTTATCAATCTGATCCAAAAGAGACTCACCTAAAATCACTTAAACGCATAATTAGATACATAGGTGGAACTTGCAATCTAGGAATCTGGTATACAAAGGACACTAACTCTAATCTTGTTGGATATACTGATTCTGATTGGGCAGGTGACACTGATGATAGGAAGAGTACAACCGATGGGTGTTTCTTTTTAGGCAACAATCTGGTCTCTTGGTACAGCAAGAAGCAGAATTGTGTGTCATTATCAACTGCCAAGGCTGAATATGTGGTTGCAGGTAGTGCATGTACCCAACTGCTCTGGATGAAACAGGTGATAGAGGAGTATGGGTTACAAAGTGGTGTTCTTAATTTTATGTGTGATAACTCAAGTGCAATTGATATCTCAAAGAATCCTGTACAACACTCTCGAACAAAACACATAGATATCAGGCATCATTTCATTCGAGATTTGTTTGAGAGAAATGTTGTGATTATTGAGCATATTGGAACTGAACATCAACTGGATGACATTTTCACCAAAGCATTAGACTACGAGGGATTTTCTAGACTAAGGAAGTCTCTCGGCTTGTGTGCTTTTTGATATTTGTTACTGGAAATGCTGCCTCACCCCTAGCAACATCAGCTGCAGCATAATATTTTTAACATGCATCTTTTCATTTTTTTTCATAATACATAATAGATCTTGCACAACTCACAATTTGCAGGGAAAATTGATGGTTTGAGTGTGGTGACTAAAGGGGCTGGAACTTTCGAAATAAACAATTGTGGGCTGAATTTTGCAGAAACATGTTTTCTCTCGGTGTGCTAAAAAATTATGAAATAAAAGTTTGGAGGATGTCCCAGCCAATCATCTTTGAATGATTGCTATTTTCTGCCAATGTGCTGAAATAAAGAAAAAGTTCATGATCATAGATTAATCTATTTGTTGGTTAAGTGGAGATTCTTTTTACTCCCGGACACAAATATCCTCAAACACAAATGACCTTGTCATTCGCCGAGTTAAAAGTTGTCAATTCATTGACTTTGTTGATCGAATGTCAGTGCCAATGCCATCACACAAAGAACCAACACTCTACTGCACTTTTGAATCTTATGTGTTTTTTTTAGGTCATTCCTTTTAGACATAACCTTAGGACATGCATGTTTGGTGAATTTTGTTCTTAAAAAAAATTTGGTAAAGTTGTGCTCATAACAAAAATCTATTTTTCTCTTACTCAAATCTTATTAATTTTTGATGCCTTATTATCAAGTGGGTTATTATCAAGTGGGCTATAATCAGGGGTTTGTGGATCTGAGTCACGGTTGCACTTGTTCTTTTTTTTGAGTTGGGCTTAATGAATGGGCCTGTCACTTCAAAACATTCCAGGCCTGATGGTATTTCTGCCTTTTCGCCTACTCACAAATTGTTTAAAGATTGTTTGTGTGTCAGATTGTCTTCTCGAACCAGTCAAAGGCATTCTCAACACGAAATCCCTTCCGCATTCCGCTTCCTCAAACAAAGCAAGCCCTAATTTCTGATCAAAGATGGGTCCACGAAAAGTCAAGGTGACAAGAAAGTCTACCCGCTCTCAGACAGAGAAGGTGATGATAACGGAGGTTAGTGGTGCCGCCGGCACTCTTCTGAGGTACGTTACCCTCGATATTTGAGGCAAACACGGAGATTCCTCCGTTGTGGATGCGGATGTTGGTGGTTATGCTCCAACACAAGGACCTGACACCGGGGTCCCTTCTGCGACGCCGCCACTGTCAAATTTATCGACTGCCATGGTTTCGATGCCCGCCGGTGACACCATAGAACCCTATGCTGCGATTCTCCCAGGTAACCCCGGGAACGAAATTGATGTAAATAATCTGCCAAATTTAAATAATTGCAGAAATGTGTGGGCGAATTGGGAATCCATTGCATAAGCGCTCTCGATGGTTGAGAGGGATTAACCCAGGTCACTTGCCGGAGGCAGTTCCCAAGAGTCAGTCCAGTGGACCCAGAAATATTCCGCTGGAAAAGATATCCTTTGTGGAGGACATTGACTACATGACTGACAGTGACGATGGAAGACTATGCGTCACTGGAGGGACTAGTAGCTGAGAAGGAGGAGATTCCAGTCACTTCATTTTTCCCTGCTTCAGAAGTTGAAATGGTGTGCAAATCTCGTGCAAAGAGGAAGCGTCTCACTCCGCAAAACATGGTGGCTCCAGACTCAAAATTACTGGAGGATGATGGGGAGGATTTTCTGGCGGACGAAGATGCACCTTTGGCTTCTTTACTGTTGAAGTTGGGCATACCCATTATTGTGCGGGGTACTTCAAGTTTCGTGCCTTCAACTGTTGTTAATGCATGCCATTCCTCTAACCAACCATCACCAGTTTCAAGTCAGTCCTCAGAAAGGACCATTTCTGTAGGTGAGCCTGATGTGAGTGAGGATGCTGGCACACCCCTGCCTGGCATTTCTCCTGAAGCTGCTCCCGCATATCCTACCACTCAGACTGCTACACAAGAAGACTCCGTCTCAGGCTCCACTGCATCTGATAATTCCGATGATGCTAACTTTAAAGTTGAACATGAAGTTCCAGAGGACAAAGCTACTGAGGAGGAAGAATCAAGGAGCTTTGATTCTGACGATGAAGAACTGGATGTGGATAGTGCTTATTCCCCTCGCTTCTATACGAGTGAAGCCAAGGAGAGATAAAACGGGTTGCATAACCGAGCGCTGATTGAAGAGAGGAGAGTTGATTTTGGGCTGTTTGAGAAGAAAAATCTGAAAAAAAATTTAGCAGGAAGGGGCTAACCTCCACTGTGACCACTGCAGTACCATATCTGCGGGAGGCTATTCTGGAGTTTTATGCCAACATGCTTCCCTCAATTTCTAATCAGCTGTCTGAGCGATATGGTAAGGTCTTTGTGCGTGAACAAATCTAATCTTTCACTCCTTCTATGATAAACAGGTTCTTTGGCACTGCGGACGATGATGAAGGTGCCTCGGTTGACGACTTCGATGAAGTGGCCAAGTTTTTGACTGGAGGGAAAATGACGAAATGGCCGAAGAGGTTTCTGATCTCTCATATCACTTCCCTCTACTCCGTGCTCCACAAGGTGGCAGTGTGCAATTGGGTCCCGACGACCAGCACAACTATAGTTACGCGGTCACAAGGCAAGGCGTTGTTCCAGATTGGGAAGGGAATGCATTTTAACTTTGGCTAAATCGTATTTGAATGTGTGATGAAGTTTGTCGACACCACTGCTACGAATGTTGGTCTGCCTTTTCCCTCGCTCATCTATTCCATTCTTGCCGATCAGGGTCTTCAAAAATACAACAATGAGCATTTTAGCAGGGATCCTGGCTTGTTTGGACTGAGGCACAAGCACTTTGACGGCACAAATCGTGTTATAGACCTGCCACTGGAATTCTCGGATGATGAAGATGTGAACTCCACCATAGTTTCCCCTGATGTTGGTCTCGGTGTTACTAACATAGGGACTCACACTTGTTCCTCCATTCCTGTTCCTCTGTCTAATTTGCAGGTTCAGTTGCGCTTTGATTGATCAGCAGATTGCTGGAGCCCGGTCTCACTTAGCCGGTCTGGAGAGGACGCGCGATTTCTTCTCCAAGTTGCTCCTTTTGCTATTTGGACAAAAAGGGGGAGAGACAACTGCTGGAGAGACTGTCCCTGGAGGTACTACTGGTAAGGAGGCTGACAAGAGGGAAGCAGAGGCTGCTACTGCCACGGTGGTGGACAAAGGCAAGCAGAAGGTGGATGTTGCTCATGAGGATGAGGATGAAGATGACACCATGCTGATTCCGCGCCGGTCCCGGAGGACTCGACCGGCGCACACTTCCTAAATGACCCTGATTATTCTAAGCCCGAGTGTGTCTGAACAATTTGTTTGTTTTTCTTTGTTTGGTTAAAACTTTATTTTCTGTTGTTGGTTCAGACTTTGCTAGTACTAGTGCTATTGTTATTTCTACTAACATTTCTGCGGCTTAGCAATTCAGGGGGAGTCTCCAGTGAGGTCTATTCAGGGGGAGAGATTTCCTCTTGTTTTGTCTAGACAGGCAAAAGGGGGAGATTGATAGGATTATAACTTACGTTAATTTAATCCTATTAATTATTAGTTAATGTTAAGTATATTTGCCTGTCTAGGACTCTAGTGTTGGTTAGGATATTAGTAGACATAGGAGTTCTTATCTCTTAAATATTTTAAGAGATAATTATCAAGACCTTGTTGTGTGGAACAAAGACTTCTTCAAAGAAGTGGCACTATAAGTGCTTGGCGTTTTCATTTGGAAAGACAACGGAAAAACAGCAAGGGAAAACAGAAACACCAAGATATCTTTTCTACTTCATCTTATGTGTATTCTTCGAAGTTCAACTTGTTCGAACGAGAAGAACCTTTTAGGAGCAGCTTAGTTTTTCATTCTTTTTGTAATATTGCTAGAATCCTTTTTGTGAGATTTCTAAACATTTCTAGTAATATAATTTTGGGAAAATTCCCATTTACTACACTAACATAAACATCAATTCCCATATAATCCTACAAATCTTTTTATTCCCATATAAGTAAAAATATATCCCATATAAACCAAACAATATGTAAGATTAACAATATTGCCCTGATTGAAAGCAGAACAGAGAAACCAATCTGCATAGCAACAAGCGTGAATCACACTATCAAGATTTTCCCATTCTAATCGGCGCCACTCTACAACTTATCATCAGATTTGGCGTTACTCCTCTCGTACCCATTCATTTTCCAAAAATTTCGTATGAAGCAGCGCCCTTATTTTCACTCACTTCATTTCTCCCCTTTTCGCCAAATTTTCTTTGAGATCTTCACTCAAATAATCTTGAATCCAACCCACATTCTATATAATATTCGGCGTATGAAGATCGATTTCAAACTACATTATCACCGTTGTTATTAAGGTATTTATTCCAAACGTTGTCGGGCAATTTCACAGGCTGAAAAAAGATTCTCAAATTTGCAGGTTCGATGGCGAAAAAAAAAAGTGAAGATGAAAGAACACTAGTAAGTTATTTTCTTTTTAGAGTAGATGTATAATTTCACTTGAGTAATAATTTTGTGGTTTTTGATTAGAATACAACAATTACAGTGGTATAAAATGCATTATTGAAATGTAGTATAATAAAGACCGTAAGTATGAAATTTATGAGTTTAATGATATTGTGTGATTCTATTTATAAAGTTAGTATGAATTCCAATCTGCTAGTAAGAAATTAGTATGATTTGGCATTTGATTACCTAAATTGTTGGTTTTATATGAACTCTAAGATATTAGTATGATTTTGTGTGATCTGGTATACAATTCTTGGGCTTAACTATTCTGTTTAGTGTGTGATAATAGGTTTTTCATTTTTTTTGTTCATTATGAATATATGATATTACTATGAATTCCTATGACTTAAACTAGCGTGTTTGGTATATATTCTAGTGAATTAGTATGAAATTATATCTTTTGCGGTGTAAATGTATGAGTTTTATATCTGTACAATGTTGGTCAGAAATCTTACACCAATTGTGTAAAAACTGTTCATTAATTTCGTACTAACCAACACGTTAAACATAATTCCATAGAAGTTTGTAAGATTTTGTTGGATTTTGTCTTTAATTTTTTATTTTTTTCGTTTTGTTTCTTTGTATGGAGTTTTGTCCTTTTCGTCCGGATATATATTTTTCTAGCTAAAGTTCAAAGTTCAAGTTTCATATTACCTAATCCTGAACGAGTTATAGTATGGATAATAATGAATCTATATCTCTCCGATGCTTTTGTAGGTTTGACTGGTTATGGGACTGATTACATACTATACAGTTATGGAGGAGAGATGTTGTTTGAGGCCGTAGAGGCATGGTTATCCTTTGACACGCTTTTGGTGAAGATTTCATCACACTAAAAGAACTGATAGATTTAAATTGGCGATGCATTATTCCATACCTCATTTTAGGAGATGTGTGTTGGCTAACAAGGCTTATTTTAAGAGCATGATCGACCAAACGATATCATTTGGATTTATCTGTGTAAGAGTTGACATTTCATATAATGATGAATTGACTGATATTTTTTGAGCTGATGGGATCTTGTAATATTGATTAATATAAAATCTTGTGGTTGGATTTATCTATTTGTACGTTTGTCCTATTTGGATGATTTTTACTATTATATATTTTAAAATTAACCAGAAGTCTCACATTAGAATAGTGTTTTTACAGTGAGTAAGAGCATGTGTTATAATAATGACTCATTTATTTATGTGTTCTCTCCTTATATTCATAATCACATGCTAAGAGTTAGTTTAGAATTTCGTTATTTAGTATGCCATTAGTCATACAAAGTGCTGTGCTTTTAGGATTCTTGCTATACTCATGTTGAGGCAATTTTAGTGTTGGTATGGATTTCTTACAGGCTGGATTGTCTTTGTACAAAATTTATTTGAGAAAGGTGCAGTGATATTTAGTATGGAATTATGTAAACAGTATACAGTCATATGCTAATGAACTACATTTAATACTATTTTACAACACATTAAGATGCTAAAGAACTACATTTCTAACAAAATTTGATTTATGTATATGCTATAATCTTAATATCGAACAAACACTGAATCGTTAAGTAAATATAATTTACTTAATACAACATATCATAACAAATGACCCTATTTTATCCTACATCTTCTGGACAATGAAAATATTATACTATACAACTAAATTTCTTAATAAGTCATAACTTTGCATAGCTAATCACAAAATAACATTTACAGGTCAAAATAATTTACAAAAATTGAAAGCCCAGTTGGTAAAATATACACGTCTATAACATATTGGTTGACAACCATCACATGCCATAACAAACATCATAATTTTAACATCAGTCTACTCGAAACATAAATTGTCGAAAATAAAAAATAAGTCTTGTAAACATTATAAACATGTGGGAATTTTTAGCATGATCGCTACAATTATCTCGACCTTGAATCTTGGTATTTTTTCCTTAGCGGCCCTCTTTGGGGGTTTTTTCAATTGAAATATGAGCCGCATGATGTAACAAACTTGTAGTGCACAATCGTTCCTGCCAAAATAAAAACAAAAAATCAGTCATTTAAAATGGATCAAGTATGTAATTTCCTACTATACAGTATGCCATATTATTTTTTTTTTCATTCAATTAACATACAAATGTATGTAGTATGTAATCATACACTACGTAGATAACTAGTATGTAATTATATTCAATTTGAGTATGACTTACATACTAAAACTGCATGCAAATTCATACTACTTTTCACCTCACTTAGCACAAAATTAGAATCAGTATGGAATTCTATAAAATTTGTATGGAATGCCATACTGATTCCATTTGTGTTAAGTATAGGGAAAAGTTATTCTTTCATGTTATATTGTAGTATGGAATTCCCCACTTTATAGATAATTAGTATGTAATTTCTCTATGCGCAGGGGACCAAATATACAGTTCCTCATAAACCATCTCAACAAATATGTGACGGAATCTAGGGTATGAACTTGCCATGTAATCCTATATTACAATTCAGATGAATTCCGTATTACTAACCGATTCGATTTACGAAGACCGGTTACAGACTATTTACTAATACATATTTAGGAAAATGTTATTTTTGGTTTAAAGAATCTATTATACAATTTTCGGTCAAAATATTGCAAAAAGTAAAATTTTATAAAATCTGGTTAGAGGACAGATGAATTAAGAGTTGCCTACAATTCATTCCCAAGCCACCATTATATTTGCCCAGAAACACTGTCACCAAATATACGATTAAAATTATCTTACGAACTATAAAATTATATAGTTCAATCTATATGAATTTCGTACTACAAGCCAGAACGCTCTACGAAACATCAATTATATACTAGTAATAAATTACGGAATGGTCCCTATTAGAAACTGGCATTCGTACTATTGTTCAATTCTATACACACACGACACAATTTATATTACGAACTTGCCATAAAACCCGTTCCCGTAATCGACAGGGATCCCAACCAAACTATTATCATAAAAGGAACTATTCTGGAGACCTCACTATGAGCTACTCGAGATAGTAAACACCACGGACAGAGAAAGAATAATCTATTTCCACAAAGAATCAAATAGTAACTTAATTCAATAAGAAGTACATACAGGTTTACGAATCTTTTCCCGTTAACAAATCTAATTTTCTAGTTATGTTGAAAGTCCCCTTTACGTTACTCACCAAATATTTTAAAATTACATACTACATAATTCACTATATAAATTCGCATACTGAATATATGATTCCATACTGAAATTATATGATTCCATACTGAGAGTTTAATTCTATATTATACTCTCATAATTCCATACCGAATGACAACGGGTATCTGTTCACAAGGATCAAAAAATTTCTTCCATAGATTACAGGGTCGTCGCTTTTATATTCCCGTTTCTTTAATCAGAAATCACATACAATAAACATATTACAAAATTCTTCACAGTCCACGCGATACATTTAGATCGAGAGAGCAAAAATATAGTTTTTATAGATTTAGCACTGATTTCCGATACATTCTTCTCAAAAAATCTCTCAGCAAATATACAACGGGATTTAAATTCTGAACTTCGCATATAATTCTATGCTACAACATATATGGATCCCGGGGTACGAGCCAGGACGATTTACATAACCATAAAATACATACTAGTTATTAAATATAAGACTGGTTATTCGTAGAAATTGATCGCAGTGATATTGTTCATTTGGTATTAAAAAAGTCAGAGCTCAAATTACGAACTTGTATATGAATTCCGTATTATCGCGATATAAAATCTATACTAACTATCAAATACAGACTAGCTAATAATCTCATATTAGTAATTAGGACAACTAAAGCCTATTCAGCAACTCATTCCACACTGCATCCTTTACGATCGAAGACGCCTACTCATTCAAATTTAAGACTACTATATCAAGAGATTTAAACTTGGCCACACGATTTTTTTTATTTCGGATACTCTACAGTTTATCACAAGATTTCACACAAACACCAACATTTTTATAAATTGGGAGAATTCCCAACTAGGCCAATAACAAATTTCGGAAGGGGGTGGCAGGTTATGAATTACATACTATGAATTACATACTGGCCCATTCCCGTTCGAATGCATTCACAAGTTAAAAGGGAAAAAAAAAATCAAACAAAAAACTTACGGAGGGGAGGCAAGTTCTTCATCTTCAATCACTGAAACGAAATAGGTGGTTTGTTCTTTTTCCGGCTACATGCAGTACAGATTCAAAAACTCTGCTACACTTCTAATATAGATGGAGAAATTCATACGGGGGGCGAGATATCTTGAGAATCAGCGTATAACTCCATTCAATTACTGATTATCTTCGAGGATTGTATCAAATTTCTAGCAACAATTTCGGGGAAAATCACACCCTCGGCAAATCTTCAAATCGATATGAACCCTAGCCAGAAATTCGAACCGGTTCGCTGAAAAATACTTGCGGCGATTTGGTTTTACCTTCCTGATTTATTCGAGGGGGGAATTGGTTTGCGGATTTCTCAGAAGGAAATGGGGAGAGACGGGCGTAAAGGGGTTATTTTGGATAGGGATTAAGGGTATCAATGTCCAAATATGTGTACTTGTGTGAGTAAGTGGGAAATAAATGTATAGTTTGGATTATTTGGGGTAGTATTATTTATTATTGGCCTAGTTGAGAATTCTCCCTATAATTTTTGGTCTACGGTCAAAAATTATTATTGGCTTGGCTTAATTTCATTATTCTGTACATATGTTGGTAAAAATATTCCGACATTATTACTAACATCAAACATTCAATCTAGTCATTAAAGCCTTCAAAATTTTCAATCTTGAAGAATAAAAAAAAAAAAAAAACACGCGTTAGAAATAAATATCATAATCCACATAAAAGAGATCTCGTAATTGACCAAAAAGGAAAATGAAATTGCTTAGTGTCTTACACTTATATCGCAATCCGTACTAGAATGTAACAGTTAGAATGTAACAGTTAGATACCAAATAAAAAATCAGACCAACACTTCGCCTATTCCAGTGATTCTCATCGCATTTCACACTACTACCTCATTATTGTTGAAAGCATATCATCAAATTTACATAAAGGGACTCGCAAATTGGAACCCATGATAGAAAACAAACTTATTTGTGATCTTCAGGGCTACCTTTTTCCTTCATTGTCAATTTGCTTACTGTGAATTGCGAAAAAAAAAAAAAGGAATTTGCAAACCCTAGCCTTGAGAATGGTTTGTATGAATCTTTTTTCAGTCACTGCACTAGATGAACTAGAAAAATCAGAATCCCATCGCAACCATAGATCAACATATTCGTGTAGTATGAATTCAGGCGACTGATATGCGGGATCGACAGTATGAATTTGGAATGAGATTTTAAAATTAGAATAGAGAGAGAATGGTGGCTGTGAAATGCAATTAGTATGTGGCGTAAAATTAGGGATTATAGGTTGACACTTAGTTTCTAGGATTTAATTAGGGGTAAATTTGATTTGTTAGTGTAGAACATATATTGAGTGTATATAAAAAAAAAATAGACTAAATGAGATAAGATGCCTGACAATTGGCCTAATCAGTGAAAACCCCTTTTTATATCTGATATGATAAAAAAAAATTTAAATATAATAAATTTATATTTATGAATACACGTAAAAATACTTATCTTTGATTGTACGGTATATCATGACTTGGGTTTACTTAATAAAATGACTTACAATCTAAGAGAAGTTAATAGAGTTTTCTTTAGAATTATGATATCCTAAACAGTAGATATTTTGGAAGAAGTATTATACAGTTCGATATTTTATTATAATATTAGTCTTATGAATTTTATCCACAGATTACATTGATCTTATACACTGATAAAAAAAGTTATCTTCGTACCAAAAATTATTTTAAAACCAAATTGGATCATCATCATTCCACTATCCAACTGAATTCTTTTGAACCGAATACATTATTTTTCGGAAATTAAAAAAAAATGAAAAAGATGTAATAAACCAAAATGCTTCTAAAAGTGCCCAAGATGCATGAAAATCAATTTGATGGTGCATAAACAATAATTAACTACGCCACCCAAAATTGCTTTAAAAAAATTAAAGCGTTCATGTATACTGTTTAGTCTGTTCTTCCAAATCATTTTCCCGAATCACAGCTACAATATTATTATTCACTGCATCGTCACTGTAGTATCCCGTTGAAATTTGGAAAGTCAAAACCAGCTCAATTTAACGGCACAGCCAACAGTACAAAAGTCAAAACGGCCAGCATAACAGCCGAAAACAGAGAAGCCGACGAGCGTTGACCGGCACCGCTCCGTTTAGGCAATTGCTTCGGCAGCGCGCACTCCCCCCCGTTGAAGAACACTTTGGATGGAAAGCCGTCCCCATCCACCACGTTTATATGCGGGATCCCCTTCTTCGAGAACGAGATCACCAACTGCTGCTTCCCGGGCACGCGTGGGTCCCGGTCGGGATGCGTCCCGTTGACCTCCCCGACCAAGTAGTTGAGCCCGGGCAGCCCCTGCATGAAAATCGTGTTATTGACCCCGGGCAGCCTCGTCCCGTTGAAAGAGTARACTTTGTCGAAACCGGGGGAGGCCTTCTTCAGCTGGACGGCGGTGAACCAATCGGGGAACGCAAAGTCMTCCCAGTTGAAGAGCGTGAGCCTCGCSGTCCACCCGTTCTTGTAGTCCGAATCGATGTGCCAGTTGATGCTGACCCCGCAGTTGTCCGGGCAGGGGAGCTTACGCGGGACCGCGAGGTGCTTGATCCTGGCGAAAGCCAGCGCCTTCTCCGACCGGTTGGAGAACGGGACGAGGAGGGCGTCGGTGGGCAACAGCAACGGGGACGCGTTGGCGTCGCAGCGGGCTGGCTCGTCGCAACCGCATGCGCACGTGTTGCACGGGACCGCCCCGTCGGCGTAGTAGGCCGAGTAGGAGACGCAGCAATTGGCCTGCTTGGGCTTGGGCCGGGTCATGTTGCAACTCACCTGCCAGCTAGCGACGGCGGAGGTGGTGGCGTCGATCCCCGTAGGGTCGGGGAACTGGGTAGGGTCGACGCGGATGGGCGGGCCACACTTGTAGGACGGGTTGAGGCGGCCCTCGATCTTCCAGTTCTGGGGCGGGTTGAGCGCGGTCCGGTAAATGTCGGGCGGTAGCTTGAAGACTTCCAATTGAAAAATGGCTCTTGCCTTGGTCTCGTTCATTGTTTTCGGAAGCAAAGTGCCGTTCTTGCAGCAGTAGGGCAATCTACCGACATTGTCGTCGTTAACGGACTCGGGGGGCAGGTCGCCGATGACGGGCTTCTTTTGGCAGTTCATGACGGTCGAGAAGTCAAAGTCCTTGTAGTACTGGCCCTGCGGGCCGTAGATGCACTCGGAAGGATCCTTTCYGCGAGTGTAGGCTCCCCTCATCGTGTTGATGAACTCGTTTCTCATCCACTCCCAAGACAGGTTCCACTGGTCGAGACGGCCGAGTGGGTGGTTGTTGTCGATCGTGACCTGGGCGAGGTACCTGTTTTCGTAAGCCCGGAGAACGTCGTACGTGAAGTCGAGGTCYCCATGCCGGCGAGGAAGGAACTTGGTCTTTTTGGCCTTTGCTTTGAGTTTCGGGTCCTTTTTGCAACAAACATGCATGTAACTAGCTGCAAAATATCAATATTTGATTCCAAGTGAGCCAAATGAGAAGATAAAATGCAAACTCATCAAATAATAACAAAACAACAAAAATAAATAAATAAATAAATAAATAAATAAATAAATAAATGTAACCTGTACGCGTGGCGGCAGGACATTTATACCCTTCGTTCACGAGCTTTAACGACCTAGGCATGGGATTCGCTTTGGCGCTGACCCCGAACATGGTTCCCTTAAGGTTGACCTGAGCCTGCATCTGGCTAAAATCGGCAGCCGTGTCAATCGCGGTTTTCAAATCAGCCTGCGGGTAACCAGCCAGGGTCGTCCTGTTGTTCCCGACCCGGATCGGAAACCCCTCCCCTTGGACGACCACGGCCCCCTCGGCCGAAACCAACAGCTCATGATGCTGGAACCCAATGAAAACCTGCCACGACTTGAGCTCCTCGGCCCCGGTGTTGAGCACCGTGGCCATGGCCTGGAAGGACCATGCCTAGGCCGACACGTTTTTGACGAACGGGTATTCCTTCTCGCGGCCCTGGAAAACGTAGGAGATGAATATCCCGTTGCACTGCTCGATTTCCTTGGGCGGGGTGGCCGGGGTCTCGGGGGAGTTGTAATCCTGACCGTTGATGTGTTCAGAAAGCACGAGGAGGACGAGGAGGAGAGCGATCCAGGATGGCACGTTCCATGGTATTCTAATGCCTGATCGTCTTTTCAACATTTCTAAAAGTAGCAAATGTTGGTATGTGTGAGGTGTGAGTTCTTTATTTATTTGTTTTGTTTAATTGCTCTTTCGCCGAGCCGGCAAATGTTTTGTTTAGGAGGTCACCTCCTGCAATGCCCCGTGAAAGAGCACAGGGTTTGAGAGGTGATGAGAGAGAGAATATGGGTTTGAGAAAACTTGTGAACAAAAAACTATGTAAGAGAGTGTTTGTAAGAGACGCAGAGATTTTATCGGGAGCTAAATTAAAGCGCCAATGCTCTTCCTCTAGTTTTTCAACGATTGTTGCGAGGCTGAGAGAAAATTGAGTGAATTCTCTAAAGTTAGGAAGTATAACGATAATACTTTTCTAAGAGAGTTTTTCTTATTGTAATAAGACAACTATTTTATCTAATAAAATAACGAACTGTAATAATATCTCTACACTTTAGGATATTTCGAAAGAACACTCTAGAACTTCTCTTAATAAGTTGAAAATTGATGGCCCCACGTAGACTGGTCAACTTGGCGTGGCCTAATAGGATCCCCTGTAGATTGATTGCAAGTGGCCATTATCGAGTACATTTGGTATATATTGTACGACACACCAGAAAACGAACATTGAGCATTTTTTTTCGTATTTATAAATGTGAATTTATTGTAATTAAAGATAAAATTTTATCGCAAGAAATTGGTGTATATTATTAAATATATACTTTTTACTTAATATATACTCGAGTGTACCTAATAATTTGATATTGCAAGTTCAGTAGGTACCTTGTTGGGCTCACCGAACTTGACAAATCAACCCGTGCTACATTAAAATGTGCCACAAATAATGGCGCTCACGTGGACGTTATAAAACTATTGCTTAATTGGCCTTACTTCCTCTGGCATTTAGTTATCATACAGTTTAAGAAAATATTAATTAATATAGGCAAAGTATTATTTTTTATCTATGCTTTTATGATTAATTAATTTTTTATTCATTGTCTACTCGATTCCTGTAAATATTAATATAAATGAGTAAAATTAGTGAATTTTAATGTGATTAAATATAATTTTGCATAGATTGTAACAAGTCTATTATTTTCGTACACCAAATTAATAACAAAGTGACGTAAGGAAAGCGTATAACGAGAGATTGAGAGAAAATCCTTGTTTTCATATTTCTTATAAAAACCAACAACACTAAAAATAACGTAGAACTTAAATACTAATGTTTTATAGACTCCTAACTAAAATAAACTTCTCCATAAAGGAAATAAAATAATCAAAGGTAAATGATAAAAATAAATAGTACGGGAAGACTAAATAAAATAACTAATTAAACCAATTTTCGCAAATGATCATATTTATTGAGAAATATTATCACAGACTCATCTCCATCATTCTCCCTGGAAGACGATTCACCCTCGAATCGAACAGAGTCTCATCTCTAGTGGGGTCATCACCAACAAATGAAACCACGTGTAATGTTGAAGACGCCGAACATGTGCATATGGGCAGGGAAATTACGACGATAACCAGGCGGATTAATATTTTCCATGAAAAATTTATCCAAACAATGTCGTGCGTCCACAACAGCCGTGTAATGTGCATTAGATTCCAAGAGTTTGGTGTGCGCTGCTGGGATTGCGCCATGTAAACAGCTCCCACAAGAGCCCATAGTGACGAAAAAAATAGTGCATGTCTGAGGGAAAAAGGTCCTCGAACTCGCGAAGTAAAGGTTGTCTCATGCGCGATAAAAAGAGAACCGGCGGTGATGATGTTGTGGGCCTAATATCGGGAACTGAGGGTGTAGCACAATTTTAGTTTCGCCAAAAAGAAAGTTTTATGTGTTAAGCCAACCATTATGGGTTACGGACAAATCAAACTGCCATGGCCACCCCAAAAGTAAGGGACAAGCATCCGTTGGGACAGCATCACACCACGTCGAATCCTTATACGTGGTCTCGATAGAGAAAGAAATAAGCACATGACGATCCACCGTGGTGGAATTCCCAGGTTGAATCCATGCTAACGTGTAGGGGCCCGAGTGGGGTTCAACAGACAAATTCAATTTCAAATTTCTTTACAGCCTTGAAAGTAATAACATTCTCATGAAGTAGAATCGATAATAAATCAACACACCTTACCATACATTGTACATGTCGACTCAAAAATATGATTACGTTGCACTAGACCCTCCGACAATGTTCGGGTGATGAAACATATCCAACGAATGACGAGAGCTGACCCGACATCCCCGATAAGGTGTTCTTCAACGATGGGTGAGCTGTTGTCGGTATCAAAGATGGGCGAACCCTCAAACTCGGTCATGTTAGAATTATCATCTTGCAGGGCACGGGGACTCCAAGATTTTGGCCAAGCTGATAGGCGATGGTCGGGCTCACCACACTTGAAACAACGTAAGTTACTTGGCAGTTTGTGCACCATTGCTACACCAGGTTCTAAACGACCAAATGCAACTGGAGCCGGGGTTGAGATGGCCACTATTGGGCCCCAAAATAGGGCAGAAGTGACCGACGAGAGTCGTGAGAATTTTTGTTCCAATAAATGAGCACGCTATGTGCCTCAGAAACTGAAATTGGGAAAAAAAGATTCAGAGTACCTTGAAATTGCATCTGTAATCCACCAATATATCGAGACACGAGCTGGTCCACAGTCTTACGAATATCCACACATGAGAGAAGATGATAAAATTCCGCCATGTAATTATCCACTGTCCGATTAATGCAGAAACTTCAACCCTCCCATTGGCTGTGTTGAACTCTTCATGAAGTGAGCTATAAGAAAATTTCGATATGCGAGAGGATTTGGCAAAAGAATTTCAAATAATCAAATGAAATTTTAAATCCACTGCAATGGCTCAAAAAATAGCTAAAAGTAATAGTTCAAGGATTCAGGGACACACACCAAAAAAAAAAAAGAGGTGATAAGGTTTTGGTTAGTAAAAGAACTTCACATTATAATATTTACAAATGTCAAATTTTGCTTCATTTAATCAAATTAAAAGCATGGGGAGGACTGGAGAGTGCTTTAGATTCTGATTTTACTTTGGTTTGAATTCTAAACAGCAAATAGCTCAAGTAGTATCACTTAGTCTTTGATAGGGTGTTGACCAGGGTTCGAACCTTATACCTCGTAGTTGATTTGATTATTATTATTATTATGATAAATTCTTCTCAACTCTAATCCACTCCGCCATAACTATTAAAGAAAACTTAACTCAACAACTTTTCTAGTACATTACCAACTTCTGATTATCAACTACTTCAACTTTAACTGCAGTGAATCAATTCTCCTAGATGCAGAACAATATAACAAACTCAATAGATACGTTATTATAAACTTGGAACCCTTAACTTTGAAATTAATCAATCCAAAAAAAAAATGATGCCTTAATAATTTACCTACATGGAACTTGTAAGGCAGTTCGAAATCCGGGTTTCTCATACATACAAGCATATGTTGCAAGATTTTGTTTGGTGAACCATGGTGGCAAAAGAGTCTATGAATCCAATATATACATTATCACCTGATTCACCATTGTCTTGCAATCGAAACGGCTGAAATCGGCCTCGGCCCTTCCAAGCTCCTGAAAAATGAAGTTTTTGAAGCACGGATTTTTGGACAAATTAATGCTACTAGCTATTGAGATTCTTAATAGCATGATTTTTTGTACCTGCTACCTTGAGGTGTAGCAACCGTAGCTCGGTAAGACGCTTGAGATTTGTAGGACTACGATTTGGAGGCACACAAATGGTACGCCTAATGTAATGATTCCAGATACCCTCTTGAGATGAAGAAGCAAAAGTAAGCAAGCAATCCGAGAACTAAAATCTTTACCAATTAAATAAACCTGGCAAAAAGAACAAAATAGCTTACAAATCATACAGCAATGGACAATATATTAAAATTCCCAAACAATTATGCAAGTTTCCAGACATGAATCTCAGGGAAGGGCTAGTCTGACCTATAAATTGACAAGCATTCATGTGTTTCGCTCCATTTATTAGCTTTTAAATGATCTTCACATGTAATTCAGTTTTGCTTTTAAAATGTTTTACAGGCGCTCCAATTTCAGAAACATTTAGAATTAAGGTTCTTAAATGGCACCAAATATTGGATTTTCCAATAAAACTGAGTAAATTCACAAAAAAGGCAAACCTTGGCGAGGATGAGAGCATCGAGCAGTACGTTGGGAAATTAGTGTTGTAATTTTAATGGTATTTAATTCATGTATAATTAAATAAAATAATATTATTTTATATATTGAGTACATAATTATTGTATATTTATTTTCTCAAAATTGATTTTCAGTGAATTTGTAAGTCAGCCATTAAAATTGGGAGAACAACGGAGAATAATTTGAACAAACAGATCTATTACAATTAAATAGATAAACGTGAATAAATAACGAGATTGAAAAGTGTCGAGGCGAGCGAACTCTTCCTTAAGATGTGCTCGTAGATCTATAATGAATCTCCCAGGATACAATGACAACGGTACTGGAAAGAGCAATCAATCCGATCACCCTAGCGAATTAGATTTGATAGGGCAACTAAACAAAATTCTAACTGTAGGCTATATGATATTTGTGGCAGGTAGGAATATGATGTGTATATAAGAGTGCTCAAAAATATGTTTTTGTTGTGTATTTGCACTATGTAGAATTTGGTATTTACAGATTTTAGAGAACCCTTAAACAAAGTAGAAACTCATAGAAATTAGAATTTTTAATACATGTCAATCTCCTTGTCTTACTCAACAAGATAGGCTTAGAAGTTTTAGACAAGGCTCAAACTAATTAAAACTCAAGAAATTAAATAGTTTGTGGTCCAACACCTTTAATAATCCAATTTTCATAAAACAATGAATATCATTCATATGTCAGACATTTCCTCTTTAATTAATAAATTTCACATCTTCTTTACCTTTCAAATGTTTACACGAACATATCCAAATGCCCAAACTAATTAAAACCAAGAAATTAAATAGTTTAGTGTTCAACAATTTTAATGATTCAATTTCCATAAAACAATAAATAGCATTCATATGTCAGACATTTTCGCTTTACTTATCAAATTTCACATCCTCTTTACATTTCAAATGTTTATACGAACATATTCAAATGTTCAACTTTGGTCATTGACTTTTCACTCACCCGAACATGAATTTGTGAAAGTTAATATACCACGACATCTACTCGAAATGTAAATTAAGAATTTGACATTTGTTTTCAAAACTAACGACCCGTGTACATTTGGAGTATTTGGTCAAAGTTACAATATATAAGTTTACCAAATTCATTTTCTCCAACAATCCCCCACATGAGTGAAAAATCAACGTATGATGCATGTGACTCAGTTGCTCAGTTTCTGCTAAACATTATTATATCAGGACAGGTAGCTTGTGGCTTTAAATCTCCTTAGTGCAATACCATCGGATATACCCACGGCATAATTTACAGTGTCACTATTTTAAGTTGCAACATATTCTTTTAAAAGTCACTGACCTTTTTGTAGCAAGCAAATAACTTTTCCACCGAAATGTTCCTAAAATATGCATTTCAAGCATTCTAAAGTATTTATGATGTCCATAACTAATAATGTTAGAGGGTCAATATGCAGCCTCACATTCATTAGGGCATTGACTTTACTTAATTCGACAATTTTTTATTATTTGGGTATTGGTGGATGATATAAGTGTGAAAGGGTAGTCCATTTCATGAAACTGGTTTTAAGATCATACAACCGATGATGGTACTCACTTTTTTTTATTTTAAGTCAGTATATCAAGTTTTGAATGAATGAGTCAGTTTCTTTAGATAATAGATTTGAAGAACATATGCCATACTATTTATTTGATATTATGTGAATATACTTTGTCACAAAAATGACTTATTTTGTATCTCATAATAACTTTCATTATCATGAAAATAAGAGAATTTTTTTTTACCTCCTGAACTATGGTCATTTTGACACTTCACCTCCTAAACTTTTTTTTCGTGCAAATTACCTCCTAAACTGTACGAATTTTGCACTTAACCTCCTTAACTCCTATTTTTTGTGGAACTTTTGGTCGGAGCTCACGCGTGTGATATGCACGCTTACATATAAGGGGTAAAACTGACTTTCCATCTCTTACTTATGACTCCTGCTCAAAAAAATGGCACGTGAGCACTCGTATGACCTGTATACACGTAATATAATGTTAAGATAATGTTCACATAATATATGTATACACGTAGGATTTGGAACCTACGTAGTGCTCACGTGATATTATTTTGAGCGGGAGTCATGAGCAGGAGATGGAAAGTCAATTTTACCCCTTATATGTTAGCGTGCATGTTACACGAGTGAGATCCGGCTAGAATTTCCCCAAAAAATGGGAGTTCAGGAGGTTAAGTGCAAAATTCGTACAGTTTAGGAGGTAATTTGCACGGAAAAAAAATTAGGAGGCAAAGTGTCAAAATGACCATAGTTCAGGAAGTAAAAAGAACTTTTCTCTGAAAATAAATAATTTAAATATACAATCAATCACACATATATCTAGAATATTATGTACTATTTCAACAATATAATAAATCTCTTCACTAATCACTACTACAGAAAACCCCCAACAGCATCGGTTGTTTTTGCTAATAGGCATCAGTTTTACAACCGATGCCTATTAGACCGATGCCTATAACCTGGACTTTAGGCATCGGTTATACAACCGATGCCTATAATAGACATATGCATCGGTTGTTTGACCATAACTGATGCATATAGTCATCACAAGCTGATGTCTAATGTCCATATACAGTCACCAAAGGCATCGGTTACTGTGAAACAACCGATGCCTATAGTTGTACTATAGGCATCGGTTTCACTGTAAACCGATGCCTAATTTTCACTACACGCATCGGTATTTTGTAAAACAACCGATTCCTATAGTGTAGCTATAGACATCAATTTTTTTCTACAATCGATGACTAATGTCTTCTATGTTAGAATAAGGTGACCAACAAGCCAACTTGTGGCTGTGGTCTGACCATTCTCTTGTAACACAATTGGTTTTTATTCGTAATAATATATTTTATTCTTGTTGGCATTCCATATCTTTTATCCCATGCTTGTTGCATAGGTATGGTCCTGATGAAGTTACTTTATTACGGTGGATTGGTCTAGCAGAACCGTGAGATAATCCAGCACGTAATGTAGCTC
>BMAC01001754.1:0-10654 GCA_014905375.1 Phtheirospermum japonicum
TCATCCCTTGAATATCTGAATACACGACCTCATCGCGTTTGTTTGCGTTGACCATTCTCGGGTTAAGGTCCAAGCAACACATAAAGTATTAATACAAACTCAATGAATAGACCTTACTCAGTCCGTTAGTATATGATCAATAAATAAAACGCAAGCAACACAACCTTTATTCGTGTTCACAAATTTTCAAAACTTGATCTCCACCACTATTCATATTTAACCACTATATATCGTACATATTATACCCAAAATTCAAATCCGTCCAAAAATTAAAGTGTACATAACTTAATTCTCAAAAGAAATTAGACAAGCAGTTTTTGGAAACTGGATCAGCTCTATTTTAAAATTCGTTATAAAATATTTCCAAACTCATAATCAGATCCCCACCGTTCGAATTTAACTTCAACATGTTTAGATTAACATATCCAATTTTCGAGTTGATCCAACGGTTATATTATGCACAATCGTATTTTGAGAAACATTGCGCAGGATTTTCCGAAAATAAAAACTGCTTCGATCGAAAATTTATATAAATTCCCTCACATCTCAAAATCCGATCTCCACCGTTCAACACGTAATTTAAAAGGTCTATGACGTTTTGTACAACTTTCAACGCGATCTAACAGTTGAAACAGTAGAAAACGGTTTTTAAAGTTTATTGCGCAGTCAGATTTTAGACCTACGAAAATTTGTACCTCACGTCTTTCGCTCAAGGACTCGATGTCCATCTTTCCCACAGACGGCGCCAATTTGATAAGTCCAAAAAGTTTGGCTACCAAATAAAGGGGGTACTAACCTCAAACAGAGATTAGCGACCTGAATTGGTGATGAAATACATCTCAGCGACCTCTAAAACCTTCCGCAATCGTCACAGCGACCTCACCGATCCTGCAAAACAACGCCTAGGGACGGGCCGGATTTCGAACCCGTTAAGGCCCTCCGACGCTTAAGTTTATAAGAGAAATCAACACTTTCCTCTCTCTCTCTCTCAATGTAAATAATGGCGGCAAAATAACAATAATGGCGTGATAATGATATCATAGGCTTAGAATAATGAGAGGTATGCTCCTCCTTTTATAGAGACATGAGAAGTGCCCTCCAAGCCAGGGTTACCTTCTCCTACCATAATTCCACAACTGTCTCAGAATTAGGATTCCTCCTATATGTTAAGTTCCCATAAACAATAAACCTCTCATTAAATTAATAGAATAGGCCTGGGCCCATACAGTCCGCCAAAACCTTATAAACCATTCACACTGAGCCCGCAGGCTTGATATTCACAAAGCCCATAACTGAGCTCAAGTACACAGCTCAAACCACAAGAGGTCACGACCCTATATGAGAACTCATCCTCATACTACAGGTCGCTACTCCCGACACATCAATTCGCTTACTTTTAAGGAACAACTTTCAGCTCGTTCACTTCTCAAAGACATAACACAGCTAGCCCATCTTTCAGGAGGCACACCCTCTCCTAAAGATAGGACCACTGTCCACAAATAACCTCATATATCAAATAACATTACGTATGGAATAAAAAAAATTGTATTCTTTTTCCTCCAAGTCCCACCTCTCGTTTCTTCTCATCTTCTACAATTCAAAATGGAATAAAAAAAATTACACACAATTAATTATCTGCACTCATTTATACACTCCCAGAAAGAAATTAAACACATTTAAACTATGGCAGAAAAGAAACCTATGCCTCCATGACGTAGGTTAATTTTTGTCAAAACCGACAAAGAAAACGCAATGCGACCATCTCATTTGGAATTTATAGTCCTTTTTATATTGTTTCACAAAATTCCATTCTATTTTATTTTTATGATATTTTTGAAAAATGTGTGATATGTAATATCCTTTATATATTTAGGGGAGGTGTTAGACATTTTCCATGTCACGTAATATTTTTAATGTCACTTGTTAAAAGACAGTATAAGTCACAGCGACATGTTGGAAATAGGTCGCGTGACTACAAAATGATATGGCGACCACAGCGACCTGATGGGAATAGGTCGCGTGACTACGGAACGACATGGCGACTTGATAACTTCAGTCTGCACGATTGGRGACCTATTAGATTCAGTTCGCACACATTGCGGCCTAATGTAATCAAGTCAAGTGAGTATCGACCTGACAGGTCTCAGTATCAAAAGTCTACATGGAGCCTACATTACGTTGGATGACGACAGCCCTAACATAGTACAGTCCAGTCTGCTACACCTGTCAATGGTACTGTAGCAATGTTAGCCATACGATCTTATATAGCCGTTATCATATATACTGTGTTAAGTCTGACCATATAATCTAGGCAACCCTAGTTAGCTATGTTACTATAAATATCCATGTATTTCATTAATGTGAGCTATGAAAAACAATTCCCCAAAAATATATACAGTAGATTCTCATCTCGCATTAGKTCGCCTTTCATTATATTAGCTCGACATGAGCTCACAGTTGTCACTGCTATCCGCACATCAGTCCCTATAATTCTCACAAACTTCAATACAGGTCTCTTCCATGTACTTTCCTTGGTTACAACGCTTAGTATAAAGGTTACAAAATTCTGTTACCCTCTGGGAAGGTGATAATCTCCAGAAATGTTGTGTTCAGTGAGCATGAGTTCTCATACAGGTCTAAACAGGTCGCTAACTCTCAACACTACAGTTTGTCACCTCTACCACATACACTCACCACCTCAATACCATACTCTTCCATTCCATCCTCTCAACTAGATACATCATCCACACATCTGAACAATGTTCCCACATCTCAAGTCTCCTTGCCTGATTATGCCCCTCTTTCCCACCAATCACCTCCGTGAAGTCCCTGCAGCTCACCTCAAAGCTCTAACACTACGCTTCCCCTCGTTGTTCAATTGCCACCTCTTTCCCCTACTAGCTGTGGTCCTTTTCAACTATGTCCGCCTCAAAATTTCCGTCACATGCTGACCAGGTCCAAAACTMGTATTCACAAACCTAAAATACTATCTGCCGAAGTCATCAATGAGGATGATGAACCAGAAAATGCTCAACAAGCTCTTCAAATTGGATTTTGGAAACAGGCTATGCAGTCTGAATACAATGCACTAATTACAAATCGCACTTGGACTTTGATTCCAGCACCTGAGGGGAGAAACATAATTGGTTGCAGAAGGGTTTTTAAAATKAAGAGAAACACCGATGGATCAGTTACTAGACACAAAGCAGGTTTGGTTGCTCAAGGTTTCTCTGAAACGTTTAGCCCAATTATCAAGCCTACAACGATAAGGATTTAATCATTGCAATTTCTTTTGGATGGGATGTTATAAGCATCTTGATATTAATAATGCATTCCTGCATGGCGACCTGCAGGAAGTGATTTACATGAAACAGCCTCCCGGTTTTGAACAAAAAGACAAAAAACTTGTATGCAGGCTCACCAAAGCCATTTATGGGTTTAAACAAGCCTCTAGAGCATGGTTCGACAAGATTCAAGGAATACTTCAAGGTCTTGGATTTACAGGTTCAAAAGCTGATGCTTCTCTTTTTTACAGGTTGAAAAATGGGTCAAGAATTTATCTCCTCATCTATGTGGATGACATACTGATCAGAGGAAGCGATGAGAATGAGGTCGCTTCGGTAGTTTCCAACTTCAAGAAGGTTCTATCACCAAAGGAACTAAGCAATGTTAAAAAGTTTTTGGGAATCCATTTTCCCTCATCCGCTGATCAAATGCATTTAAGTCAAGGGCAATACATAAGAGAGGTTCTCAAGAGAGCTAATATGTTATCATGAAAGCCAATTCCCACTCCAATGATTACTTCAAACAACCTATCCAGATTCAAGGGGAGCAGCGCGGGCATAAATCCCACTCTTTACAAAATTCTAGTCGGAGGTTTACAATATGTCACTATTACACTACCTGAAATATCCTTAAGTGTTAAAAAAGTTAGTCAATTCATGGCTAATCCATTAAACACGAACTGGCGAACACAAGCGAATTCTGAGATATTTGGCAGACACTATTGACCATGGATTGAGAATAACAAACGCTCCAAATTCTCATTTGACTGGTTTTTCTGACTCTGATTGGGCTACTGACCTTGATGATAGGAAGTTTATTAGTGGTTCCTGTGTCTATCTTGGTAATAATCATATGTCATAGAAGTCAAAGAAATAGGGTTTTGTGTCGAGGTCAAGCACTAAGACAGAATACAAGAGTTGGCGAACACTGCGTAGAAATGACCTGGAATTGCTATTTGCTCAAGAAATTGAAAATTGGATCAGCTCGCAAGCCTATCGTATGGGTAGATAATCTGAGCACGAGTGCTCTGGATTCAAACCCTGTTCTACATGCAAGAACTAAGCACATTGAACTTAATCTTCATTTTGTTAGAGACAGAATTCTTTCACAACAGCTCGAAGTACAACATTCCATTTTCAGAGCAGATTTTGAGCCACGATTGACTGTTTTTTTTATCTGTGCTCGAGCTCGACTCGACAAGAAAATGAGCATGCTCGAGCTCGGCTCAAGATCAACTCGACAATGCTCGGCTCGAGTTTTTTAGTTTGAAATCTAATAAAATTATGGTATTTTTGTAATTAATACTATCAAATAGGGGTATTTTAGTAAATTCACACATAATCGAGCAGCTCGTCGAGCTCACGAGCTTATTAGTGACGTGCTCGAGCTCGACTCATTTMTGAGCTCAAGCTGCTCGAGCTCGACTCGAGCTCGAGTCGAGCTTTGACTCGAGCTGCTCGCGAGCGCTCGTGAGCTGGTCGACTCGTTTGCAGCCCTATAACTGATATTCTGACGAAACCTTTAAGCGAGCAATTCATCACCAAGTTAGATATGTTGCTATAAATAGCCGTGTAATTCATTAATGTGAGCTATGAAAAAAATTTTCCCAAAAATATATYCAGTACATTCTATCTCGCAATAACTCGCCTTTCATTATATTAGCTCACCATGAGATCGCAGTTTTTCTTTCATCACTTGACTGTAAAATTTAGCAATCCATGTATTATCGGTGCATCTCTAACGGACCATGGATTGTGCAACTAAAATTTCACATGAATAAAATATAATAACAGTCATGGACAATATTTAACACTCTTTCTAAACGTATAAGGAAATCTAGATATTATTTATAATCCAAGCCATCAACTGGAGATTAATTTTTTTATTTTTATTTATCCTTGCCACAAGTCTCATAATTAATATAATACAAMTAGAGTTGCTCTAAGAATGCAGATGAGTACCGATAATCTATTTAAATACAAATCACAATTGCTTTGGAATTGAGATAAGTAAATAATGGAAAATGACCAATAATTACAAGTACCGATAACCCAGAGTAAATTTATTTAAATACAAATCACAATTGCTTCGGAGTTGAGATAAGTTAAATAATTGAAAATGACCAATAATTACAAATTACAAGGCTCTTTTATCCACTAAACCAAACATTTTTTTTTCCAACTATGTACAATATTTCCATTTTTTCTTATTAGATTTTTGCCCCAAATCGATCCATAGAAAAGAATTATCTCTCCTTATCTCTTTCATTTTCACGCCAATCAAGCAAGAATTCATAGCCGCCTGCCAGCGATAGTGCAGTTTCACACCATCACAAACCAACGTAGTTTTACTGCATATCGACTCCGCTTTCTGCAAATGTCGAGCCGAAAGGTCCAGATCGACGCATCCGAAAATCCACCGCCTCACTTCGATGACAAAAAAACCATTGTTAGAAAATTAGTTTTACTGTGGCTAATTTTGATTGCTAAATACTTAATTCGTGTGTAATTAAATGGAATAATATTATTGTATGTACTTAGTAGATAATCATAGTATATTTGTTTTCTCAAAATCGAGTTTATATGACTGAGAAATAAAATTGTTTAAGTTAGTCATTTAAAAGGAAAAGTGTATAAAATCTAGAATTTAAAATGTAAAAGAAATATATAACTTAAGTTGTAATGAGTATAACGTGATTAAACTCATGCACTAGTTGGTTGTGTTTGCAATTGTGGGTTTGGGCCTATGTCTTGGCTTTGGGTATTGACAATTGACTTAAAAATTAGGACTATTTGGGTCCTTATTGGGCTGCATGAGATTGGTTGTAAACCAATCAAGTTTTTTTTTTTTTTTTTTTTTTGTTATCTTTGAAGGATAATGAGCTTGACCCATTATCTTAATCAAACAAGACTGTAACCTTTCAACTTTATCATCAGAATTTGAGCAGGCTTAAAACTATGATGATGGAGGTAGTAGCTATGCACCACCCTTTCAACTTCTCAAACCCTGCATGGTCAAGTTTATAATAGATTTAGAAGTTATATGAAGAAATATACACTGAATTAACTTTATTTTGCATTTTTAGCACTAAAGTCTCGAGCATTTGTTTAAAATTTTGTGCTTAATCTTCACACTTTTCAAGTTCGTTTGAATTTTGAAGTTTGGTGTGCTACAACTTCAAATACGTTAAGTCATTGTGTATTTGGGGACATCACGCCAGTTTCGTTAGCACTACATGAAACGTATTTATCTTGCGAAAAGATATCTTTCTCACATTGACCTTTTGATCAATCTAGTTCAGTTCAAGAAGGTGTTATTATTTAGTTTTATAATGTTTTCCAGCTTTTCTTATTTTTAGCATTTGTAAGAACTATAGTACATTTCAGTAGCGTTTTCCTTTTCTTAATATTCTTATTTGTAACAATCGCAAAGAAAATATTATTTTGCTACTAAACTTATGGAGACGTCAATCAACAAGCGAAGAACACTAACAATATAACATAAACCATTCAAGTGATGAGCACTGTCGAAGCAACATGAACTTTTGTTTAAAATATTGTTATTCCTGCTGCCAACGTTCATTCTTAAATACCTGAAACATTCAATGGTCTTGATTACAAGAGATGTCAACAAAAAATGCTTACCTATCAAACCACTCTATTTTAATCAAGATATTTGAAGGAGGGTCCAACTTTGGTTGTGCAAAATGAAGACAATGCTGATTTACGTATTGCGTATGATGCTTGGGGCCAAGATAATTACCTTTGTTGAAACCATGTTCTGAACGGATTAAGCAATGAACTGTATAATGTGTACAATGATGTCAAGACTTCCAAGGAACTCTGTGATGCATTGGAGATGAAGTAAAATTTGAAGATGTTAGAGGGATGAAGTTTATTGTTAGGGAGTTTTTGGACTTCAAGATGGTCGATACTAAGATTGATATCTCACAAGTCCATAAGTTCCAGCTGATTTTGCATTATATTCGTGCTAAAGACATGTTCCTAAGTGAATCTTCCATGTACCTTCTGTGATTGAGAAGTTACCTTTGGGTTTGAAAAACTTCAAAAATCATCTAAAACACAAGACAACGAATATGAGACTTGAGAGGTTGATTGTCAAACTTCGAATTGAAGAAGGCAATTGAAAATATGAGAATAATATAAGTCAATATCCAATTGAGGCTCTTGCTAATCTGCTAGAGTAAGGCAACTCCTGTAAAAGAAAATTAACTAATGCTCAAAACAATAGAGACAAACAAGTTTCCAAGGTTTGGAATTTACTAGAAATTATCATAACTGTAGCAAGGTAAACCACATGGCAAAAGATTGTAAGAAGCCCAAAAATAATAATGGGCAAGTTCGAAGACAATCAAGTTCTCATCTTGTTTATCCTGAAACGATTGAATTAACTAACTTTGATATGTCGGCTATGGTGGTTGAAGCCAATTTGGTTGATAACCCAAGAGAGTACGAAACCTTTTTCGTCCATGAGTATTTGCACCCTAGTGCTTGCTCCGGTGGACGAGGTCAAGGCTCACTCATAGGTACATATGTTTTCGATCGTGTAATGGGGTTGACTCACTTAGTTCTTTCTTGTTGCCCCAGCGTCGYAATCAACTAAGGGCGTAAGATCGATTTAGATTCGATCGACCAAGAGTTATAATTGTCTCTAATTGGTTTGGGCACCTACCAGTTGTGCTATTGTGGTCATCAGCCCTAACAAAGGTTTCAATAGTATGAATATGGATCTTGGCTCAGGCACTCCGGCCGACCACCACCATGGGAGACAATATGCTGCTTATACTCGTTAATCTTCTTCCCGTAAAGGTCTCCGATCATCGAAAAAAATACCTTCCGTATATCTCTCTCACTATACTCCTTCGGGTCCCAAAAACAAACCTCCTGCAAATTAAAACAATAATTACAATTCAGTTGAAATATATGATTGTGTTTTTACAGAAAATACTAACAAATTTAGACACAAAATAATAATTACCTTAAACATATCCCACAAGAAATCCTTAGTCTTCTTAGGGACCGCCTTATAGCACCACCCGGCGGGATGAAGATCCCTCTCAAAAATCAGACGGAATATAGTGGACACCTTACCCCCTGTGCTGTGCAGCCTGTATTTAATTGTGTATTTATTTATCGGGCAACGAATAAGATTTAATCATAATGATAATTATAATTTTAAAATCATTGATTTACTTACTTCGTCCCTGCAATATAAACCTGAGTCATACCCCTCTGCGGTGCGACCAACTGTCGTCGGGTCCGTGATGTACCTGCGTCGGACGGGGTCTGTGATGGTGTATGCGACATCGGCGTCTGCATCGGGGTCAAAGTCGTCGGATGATCACTACCGAGACTCATGTAGTCGGTGTCGAAATCAGCTAAACGATTAGCCGATTCTTGTCTGATCGARCTACAATATCGGATCCTCGACGCAAAGGCATCTGATAAATTTATTAGATAATAATACGAGCATTTTGCATAAAACCAGTATATATTAGACACCAAATGTATTAATAAATCCAAATTAAAAAAAATAGTTATAAAAAATGTGTGTTTTATAATAAGAATAAATTACATATATTTCAACCAAACTAATCACTTTCGCTATTAAATGTATCATCAAACTCATCTTCATCCGTATCTTGATCTGTATCTTGATCGGTATGTAACTCTTCTTCTGTATCATCATTTGTCTCGTTATTATCAAGTTCCTCCAAGTAGTTATCATTGAGGTCGTGCAACTAAAAATCGACATCGTCGAGTTGAATCGGCATCGCGTCACTTCGCTAAATTCCAAAAAAGCAATTACCACCGTCACTTTTTTTTAAAAAAATATTTTGAAAACTTAAATAAAATCCCGTGACACCCTATCACATTATTAAAAATAAGATTTCAAAACCCGCTAATGGAGGGACAAAACCTCTCGGCCGGCGCCGTAACCCACGTCAACATCCGACGGTTTACAACCAACAACACCAATGACAATGTTATATATAAACAAAATTAAACCCCGGCCGATCACCACGGCCTCCCATGCATGAACAATATATATATATATATATATACAATATAATAGGTGAATAAACCCTAAATTTGAAAGCAAACCCTAGTATACTTTAGAATCTACACAATTGATTATTCTTAAATTGACCCCTAATTAGGTAATTATTACTAAATTGGCCCCTAATTAATTGATTATCCTAAATTGACCCATAATTAAATTAGGTAATTATTACTAAATTGGCCCTTAATTAATTGATTATTCCTAAATTGAACCCTAATTAATTAATTATTCCTAAATTGAACCCTAATTAATTGATTATTCCTAAATTGAACTCTAATTAATTGATTATTCCTAAATTTAACCTAAAGCCCTAATTAAACTCACATTACATAATAAACCCCTAAATTCCATCCTAGTTATATCATTAACTCTAACTAAATACTTAGAAATTAGACACTAATGAAATCATAAAACCCAATTAAATCATTAAACAATTAACCATAATTAAAAAAATCAACCATAATTAAAACAATTTTTACTGTTGAAGACGGCGGTAGAAAGACGGCAACGGCGGCGAGGGTGGAGGCTGGACGCGGTGGTCGGCGGATGGGGCTGGTGGCGGTGGCGGCTGGACGAGGTGGGGCTGGGGCTGGACGCGGTGGCGGCGGCGACCGGCGGGCGGAGCTGTGGATCTTCGAGCTTCGAGCGGGCGGCGATGGGCGGGCGGAGCTGTGGATCTTCAAGTGGCTGGCGATGGGCGGAGCGGGAGGTCGGCGGCGACTGGAGCTGTGGATCTTCACTCTACTTTTTCTTTTTTTTTTTCCTCTCTTTCTCGTCTCTTCTTCTTTCTTTTCTATTCTGTGCAGAAGAAACAGCGGGAGGCAGCCCACTGTATAATTAGGTTAAATTTTCTGAGGGAATTTGGATCCCTCGGAAAATCGAGGGACATCAATCCCTTGGTCTTTACTTTTTCTATTTTTTTTATTAATTAAAATTTTGAAGGAATCCCATTTCTCTCGGAATTCCGAGGTATTACAATATTCCCTTGGTTTCATTTCGAGTGATTTGTATTCCCTCGAAATTTTTAAAAATAAAAAAAAATGAAAAAAATAAAAAAATAGAAAAAAATTAGAAAAAAATAGAATTTGTTTGGCGGGATGCCGAGACGCACCTCTCCCCGCCCCGATCATGAATGATGGTATTCGTTTCTATTTTTTTACTATTTTTTCGGGTTTTTTTCCATTATTCATCTAAAATCAGAAAAAAAAAAAAAAAAAAAGAAAATGCGTTTTAAACGATCTACGCCCGACTCCCGTGGTTCCACGACGCTGAGGTGCACCCCTCC
>BMAC01001754.1:10679-42779 GCA_014905375.1 Phtheirospermum japonicum
TGTAATTATTATTAAATTGGCCCTAATTAATTGATTATTACTAAATTGAACCCTAATTATATAATTATTACTAAATTGGCCCCTAATTAATTGATTATTCCGAAATTAACCCCTAATAGGTAATTGTTACTAAATTGGCCCCTAATTAATTGATTATTCCTAAATTGAACCCTAATTATGTAATTATTACTAAATTAGACCCTAATTAATTGATTATTCCTAAATTGATCCCTAATTAGGTAATTATTACTAAATTAGCCCCTAATTAATTGATTATTTCTAAATTGAACCATAATTAGGTAATTATTACTAAATTGGCCCCTAATTAATTAATTATTCCTAAATTGACCCCTAATTAGGTAATTATTACTAAATTGACCCCTAATTATGTAATTATTACTAAATTGGCTCCTAATTAATTGATTATTCTTAAATTGACCCCTAATTAGGTAATCAATACTAAATTGGCCCCTAATTAATTGATTATTCTTAAATTATAGTCTAATTAATTGATTATTCCTAAATTGACCCCTAATCAGGTAATCATTACTAAATTGGTACCTAATTAATTAATTATTCCTAAATTGACCCCTAATTAGGTAATTATTACTAAATTGGCCCTTAATTAATTGATTATTCCTAAATTGAACCCTAATTAATTAATTATTCCTAAATTGAACCCTAATTAATTGATTATTCCTAAATTGAACTCTAATTAATTGATTATTCCTAAATTTAACCTAAAGCCCTAATTAAACTCACATTACATAATAAACCCCTAAATTCCATCCTAGTTATATCATTAACTCTAACTAAATACTTAGAAATTAGACACTAATGAAATCATAAAACCCAATTAAATCATTAAACAATTAACCATAATTAAAAAAATCAACCATAATTAAAACAATTTTTACTGTTGAAGACGGCGGTAGAAAGACGGCAACGGCGGCGAGGGTGGAGGCTGGACGCGGTGGTCGGCGGATGGGGCTGGTGGCGGTGGCGGCTGGACGAGGTGGGGCTGGGGCTGGACGCGGTGGCGGCGGCGACCGGCGGGCGGAGCTGTGGATCTTCGAGCTTCGAGCGGGCGGCGATGGGCGGGCGGAGCTGTGGATCTTCAAGTGGCTGGCGATGGGCGGAGCGGGAGGTCGGCGGCGACTGGAGCTGTGGATCTTCACTCTACTTTTTCTTTTTTTTTTTCCTCTCTTTCTCGTCTCTTCTTCTTTCTTTTCTATTCTGTGCAGAAGAAACAGCGGGAGGCCAGCCCACTGTATAATTAGGTTAAATTTTCTGAGGGAATTTGGATCCCTCGGAAAATCGAGGGACATCAATCCCTTGGTCTTTACTTTTTCTATTTTTTTTATTAATTAAAATTTTGAAGGAATCCCATTTCTCTCGGAATTCCGAGGTATTACAATATTCCCTTGGTTTCATTTCGAGTGATTTGTATTCCCTCGAAATTTTTAAAAATAAAAAAAATTGAAAAAAATAAAAAAATAGAAAAAAATTAGAAAAAAATAGAATTTGTTTGGCGGGATGCCGAGACGCACCTCTCCCCGCCCCGATCATGAATGATGGTATTCGTTTCTATTTTTTTACTATTTTTTCGGGTTTTTTTCCATTATTCATCTAAAATCAGAAAAAAAAAAAAAAAAAAAGAAAATGCGTTTTAAACGATCTACGCCCGACTCCCGTGGTTCCACGACGCTGAGGTCCGCCTCGTTCATGAAATGATGGGATTCGCTATTTTTTTACTATTTTTCTTTTTTTTTGGTTTTTTTTTTCCATTTTTTATTTAAAATTGAAAAAAAATAGAAAATGCATCCTAAACGATAGACGCACGACCCCCACGGTTCCACGACGCCGAGACGCACCCCTCTCCAATATGTAGAAATCACGACGCTTCGTCGCTTCGCGTTTCCAACCGAAGGAGTTCATCGATCGATCGCATCTTGTTGTTGGTCGAATCCCACGACACGTGTGGACACGCACGTGCTCGTTGGTATTTTTTTGATCGAAATCGGTGTCAAAACCACCCCACGTGCCTAAGATGATAGGATCGGTTTTGTTTTTACGATTTTTCTATTTTTTACGATTTTTTTTTTATTTTTTGAAAATTGCGAGGGAATAGAAAATCTCTCGAAATTTCGAGGTATTACAATATTCCCTAGGTTTCATTACGAGTGATTTCGTATTCCCTCCAAACGCTTTTAAATTTAAAAGAAATAAAATAATAAAATTGCAAGGGATATTCGTTTCCCTCAGTTTTTCGAGGGCTTTATTCCCTCGAAATAAGTTCCCTCGCAAATTCGTCGATTTTTTTCCTCGGTAATCATGGTGGCAAAAATGGCGCCAGAATTCCGAGGATAATTTCGAGGGAATCTCTTTCCCTCGGAAAAAATCGAGGGATTTTTCTGTCCCTCGGTTTTTCCCTCGAAAAAGTTCGATGGAAGACACTTCCCTCGATTTTCCCCTCGGAAAACTGCTGTTTTTTTGTAGTGGTGGCGGTTCAAAAGCATCACTTATCTGTGTTTCGAAGCACCACTAATCAACTTTTTTGTACTAGTGTGTAGTAGTAACGTGATGTCTATAGGGAGAACTTTCGTAGGACGACATATTCCTATAAATCAAAAGTAATGAAAAATGCATATACAGGAGTGACATTTGTCGTCCCAACTAGATTTGAATTTTGACAAGTGGAGGGTAAAATATGGACTATAGTCATACCAATGTGGAGCTGAATATTGTCACTCCAAGATTTGATGAATTGGCCCCATCATTTTTGGACAAAAATAGACATGTTTTAATGAACAAAAATAACCCTCTCATAAAATTGATTTAAACATTAAATATATATATATATATATATATATATATATATCTTCATCCTCCCAAAACCTTTCGCACTCATTTTCAAACTCATCTCAAAACAAAACTCAATAATGGAGAATGATAGTATAAATAAGATAAATGACAAGTTTTCGATTTTCAATATTACAACACATTACTATTTTTATGCATTTTTTAATCATAAAATGGTTTATTAGGGTTCATTGTTGGGGTTGTCTTTGAACAGGTAATGATGAACATAGACAGGTTGTTCGAAAAAAAAAAAAATCGAACACATCATAATTTCTGGCAAAAAACTACACAGTTCAAACTAGATTTTCAAACATAGATTTCAAATTCGAGAATCTGTTGCGAACAATTTTTTTTCTTGTCAAGAAAAAGAACGTTCTAAAAAAACTCGAACATTACATTTGTTCTAACCTTTTTTTCAAACATTACACATTTGTTTAAAAAGAAATCTCAAACATTGCTTCATTATTCGTGAAACTATACTTGTACCCTATGGTAGCCCATATTTTTTCTTCTTACAATTTTTTTTTTTTAGGAACACTAATTTTCAAAAGATGGAGATTTACCTATCATGAGAGACTAACCTCTCTATTTTTTTTTTGACAAATAAAATCTTACTTGGTAATTCTTTACTTGATAGGAAAATAAAGGGAAAATGAGAATTTTCGTCCTTTAAATTGGTCTACTTTGACATTTAGTCCTTTTTTTTGCCTGTTTTTAATTTCGTCCGTGTTCTTTTAAAATCTCTGCAATTTCATCCGATTATCACCGGAAAAATTGAATTGCACTCTTATTTGCTGAGTAGGCGTCGATTATTGCTGACTTATCTTCAATTTTGGGGTTTTTCAGCCGCGTGGAAATAAAAGAAATAATAGTTAGCAATAACCTGCGCTTACTCAGCAAATTAGAGTGCAGTTCAATTTTTGTAGTGATAATCGYACGAAATTGCAGAGATTTTAAAAAAACACGGACAAAATTAAAAACCGACCAAAAAAAGGACAAAATATCAAAGTAGGTCGACTGAAAAATCAAAAAATTTCATTTTCCCAAAAATAAATTTAATTTATATTTTACCAAAAATCAGCCGAAAAGAAAAAGGGGAAATTTACCAGGAAAAATCTTAGGCAGGCTGCTGGAAGGTGGTGGCGGTGAGGAGGATTATTAGTTATTATTATTATTATTATTTATATTATTTGACAAAGTTCCAGTTAAACTTATTTCCTTTTCCTCAACCGCGTAACCCTTTTATATCCCGTTATAATTTTACTGTAGAAAAGAGTTTAGGGCTCATTAATTAGGGCAAAACAATAGACTCGTAATTTAGTCTGCAAAAAGTTTTTTAGGTTTTATGTCTATAAAAAGCTGTGGATCGAAAGTAGCATGATGAAAAAACTTGCAGCAAAAAGAGCCAAAATCAATTGTTCCAAGAGATCCATGGACAGGATATCCCAATTGCCACAGCCCATATTGCACCACATACTCTCTCTCCTCTCCCAACACGAAGCTGTTCAAACTTGTGTATTATCCAAATCATGGCGTCACATTGGCTCTACTCGCCCCAATATTGAGTTCAAAAGCAATAGAGGAGATAAGTTCCTGTCAGTTATCGAAAAGACTTTACAAAGGTATCACAATCAAAAGCTTTCTGTACAAGAATTTAGTTTGGAGACATGGTATATTGATTCTTTAGTGATTTCGCTTCTTGAAAAATGGATTCCAATAGTTCTAATGAATATGAGTTTGAAGACGTTCAAACTTGACCTTTTTTGGCGTTGTTGGCCCGTGCCCTCAGTCGTCTTTCAAGCCGAATCCCTTAAGGAATTATATCTGTCGAGATGCACGTTGAGCCATATCGATTGTACCGAAAAGCTACTTTTGAAGCGTCTAKAAACGCTTTCCCTCAAGAATGTCTACATTAAAGACGAGACTTTTGAGAAGATAATGTCAAGCTGCCCTTTGATTGAATGTTTGGTCCTGCAAAGCTGTGACGGGTTGAGAACCGTTAGGGTGAAAAATTCTCATAATCTCAAGCACTTTGATTGTGGTCTTTGTGCCAAAGATTCTAGCATTGAAATCGACGCCCCAACAACTCTTGAAAGCATCCGCATTGAGAACTGCTGCGATTGGTATCGCCACCATAATAATAGGTTCTTTCCTAATCTCAAGTCGTTATATCTATACAGGGTTCGATTCTCAACAGAGTCATTCGAAAACTTTTCGTCTAATAACTGCCCCTGTCTTGAATACTTGGAACTTGCTCTTTGCTATGGCTTCAATGAATTCGAGCTCTCGAGTCATTCGATTAAGCGCCTGATTATTAATACGGGTTGGACCAAGTTGATCAGTGCAGCTATTGATGCCGTAAACATACTTTATTTTAAATTATCAGTTGGCTCTAGTCTGCCATCAATCTCCTTCACAAAAACTCTCGGCCGTGAGTGGAAGTCAGATATTTCCGTCTGTTGTTATTTAGATTCCGATAATGATGTTCTATCCTCCTGGTTCCTTAAGCTAGTTGAAATGCTCAAGGCATTAAGTCAATCTCAAATCTCTCTAGACATTGATCAATCTCCCTTGATGAATCAGCACATCAAAGAAACTTATGAGGGTTTCAAAGAAGCTGTTGTAGTTGAACACTTGAATTTAAGGGGATCTTTTTCAACTTCTTCCTTTCCGGATATCTTAAATTATTTGTTTAGCATTTGTCGTCCAAGGTACATTTATGATACACGTATTAGATGGAAGAATGAAGACAAGGAAATCTCAGAGTCTCTATGCAAAGTCCTCGCACAGGAGAGAGAAAGGATGGACTGCGTATGGCGACAAGATTTGGAGGAAATAAGCACCCAAGAAGAACACTCGGACGGAGAAGAATGGCATCAATTCCAGTATATAAGTTTGTCAAAACCAAATGTTCGGTTTCGATTGAAATGGAGAGATTTAAGCTAGCTTGTGTAGTTCATTTATTTTACAGTGTCTTAACAATTATTTAAGCCATTATACCTGCTTCATAATATATTAAGTTTTTAAGAAGTATTGTTTTTCTGTCTATAAGACAAATTATCGTATGAAGTTATCAATTTTGCCTTTCTTGACATGAGTTTTTGAATCATTTATGTTGGAGCTCTAATATGTTGGTACTTTTTCATTCTTAGTTTTATCAACATATAAATCAAAATTAGCTCTATGGAGCTAAATCTGTCCAAAAAGTGAGACTACAAGAATCACATCAAAGTATACTATGTCCTCACCATACATTTAAACATAAAAAAAAATAAAAAAAATGCAAGTGTATAATCTATTCTTCCGTTTCATTTTAAATGTCGTTTTAGAATATAATTTTATTTTAAATTTAGTCCTTTTATACCTATTTACCAATTGTTTCAAACTTATATCCCTATTCATTTAAAAAAGAAACACAAATTTATGGTAATAAGAAAATAACAAGTAAAGAGTTAAGAAAGTTTAATTAAAAATATTATTAATTGATTAATAATGTATTAATCAAATTTAAATGTTTTTCAATTTTTGACATAAATTTTAAAAGGGATAATTCCATATAATACACTTAGATAATCAATAATTCCCAAATAATCATTCAACTTTCTTTTAATCCTATTTAGTCAAGTAATTTCAATTAAAACAAAACTTGCATTTAAATTATCAAAAATAACCCTAAACCTAAAATTATTAATATATAATTATAGTCTCCTCTGCTGTCCAATACGAACCAAACCCTACACCCCTTCTTCCCACTCCCCGCCGCTGAGTCACAACAAACAAAACTCCCATGCACTACCTTCTCAACCTACACCCCGGCCATCGCCACCACCATCGCGTTCGTCGTTATTCTGATCTAAATTTCCTATTTTCAAACCAAATAACCACCAAAAATCCTTTCAAATCGACAACCCTAGTTCAGTTACCACCCGAACAAATTGTCGTCATCGTACTGCTGTTAATTAATCATCGGTCGCTATATATGCTGGTGGCGAAGGCGGCAGATTGGCGTGGTGGAGTGCGCGAGAATCTGTCCAGGGAGGAGATCACTCACGTCCCTATTTTGTTGAATGTCAGTTGCAACGGGTCAAATACTGATACAATCACTATAAAGGAAAGCTGGTGGATGTTGTTGCAGCAATATGGAGAATATATGCTGTCAATTAATGGTATTAACCGGTATTAATGGTGGTTGATCTTTTGATGGAGTGTAAGGGCAAGGCATAAGACCATTTTTCAGTCTCAGATAATTAATAAGAATTGGGCCTCCTAATTAATAAGAATTGGTACAGCTTGATGTTTCATTAAGCTTTACTAGAATGATGATTCTTAAGCTGGGTGTAATTATGCCCACCTAGTATGGAATTATGCACATGTTTGGATGAGTAGTATGAACTTGGTGATGTTGAGTAGCATGAAATTTTGATATGTAGCATGGAGTTCGATCCAAGATCATTTGGATCCGTGTTTTGATTGGACTTTAGTTATGTACTTTTTAATCATTGACGGAAAATGGATAGTATGGAATTTATTATGAAATTTATGAATGTAGTATGAAATTTTATGAATGTAGTATGAAATTCGTTGTATGAATATTTATGAATGTAGTATAATATTGAAATATTATAAATGTAGTATGGAATTCGTAGTATGAATTGGAATTTTATGAATTAGAATTCTACAACTTAGTATGAAATTTTATGAATATAGTATGGAATTCGATAGTATGAATTGAAATTTCACAACGTAGTATGAGATTTTATGAATGTAGTATGTAATTCGATAGAATTCCACAACGTAGTATGAAATTTTTGATGAATGTAGTATGGAATTCGATCAGAGTCCGACGATTAACATGGTAGTATGGAATTAATATGAATCTTATTTGAGTTAAAATTGGGGAAAAATAAAACAGGTTAGTAAGGATAAATTTGTAATTTTATGTATTAGTTTGATTAAATGAGAAATTGAATGAGTAAATGAGAATCAATACTTTTCAATGAATTTTTTGGGAATAAATATTTTCCTATTGGAGTAAACGGGTATTGTCCCTAATTTACTAATGGCATTCGATGGTCTCTACCACGGCAAAATAGTATCCACCTATTTGTTAATGATGTTGACACCCTAACCTATGTGTCAACTTATGGTTGCTCTGGAAGACATATGTGTCATCGTCTGGTAGCTCTGGAAGTTGAGTTGTCAGCCTATGGTAGGTCGGTTAAAATGTTTCTTTTTTTAGTTTTTTTTGCTTAGGTATAAACAAGCATTTTAATTCATTTCTTTCTTTTCATAAAAAGTTAGGGTTTCTGTAGTTCTTCTTTTCTCTCTTCCACGCCGCACCGCAGATGAACTTCATCCTCCAAAACGTCAGCTTCAGATGGTAGGTGCTTCACCTAACCCTTCTTTTCCGCCAGCCTATTTGATTTGCGCGTCCCATAACCCTTAATCGACGCACGGCAGCAGAATAACCCCACCGTCGCCTACTAAATTGAAACTCCATATCTGGCGTCGGACCTCAACGAAACACCAAGGACTCAAATCCTACGATCGAATTACCGATATATGTGATACCTTCGTGCATAAGGTTTATAAGCTTCATGTCTATTTCAATTTATTTTGTTTCGATTTACATAAATCAGATTATATATCGCAAGTTATTTTTATTTGATTATGTCCTTGGATCTATTTTTTGGTTGGGCTATCTTCAATTTTATTTTATATGTGAATTTGTTGAACAAAATTAAAGTTGATCCAAGAAATTCAAATAATATTTTTTTTCCTTTGATCTGATTTCGTAACATATAATTATCAAATTTTGTATAAAAATCGATCTGATCTGAATATGATTTTGATTTATATTTGTGTTTTATTTCGATCTGAATTTTATTTATAATTATCATATTTATTTTTTGTTTCATTCAATAATTGTTTTTGTTTTTCTTTTGTCAATTAGCAGGTCTAATTATCAAAGCATGGAAATTCCATATTTTCGAGACCAATCTATTCGTTGAAGGTGTTTTCTATTTTAGTTCATGAATATGATTTAGACAATGATGTATTATTTCCATTATAAACTTTGTTTAAAACGAGTGTTTAATTTTAGAACAATCACATGTTTTTGGGCTATGTATGATACCTTTTATTACTTTGGGTTGTGTATGAATATATCAGTCATTTTTCTTGTTCTTCTTCTTGATAGCTATTAGCTATGTGGAAATCGTTTGTAGCATTAACAATCTCTTGATAGCTAAATCATCTTAGTAGATGCTGCTACATCTTTTGCTTTTCAAACAAGGCATCATAATGATTTATGATTTGGATTTCTGAGTGTTGATCTCTACCCTAATTCCAACAAGCAAGTGGTGCAGAGTTGTATTTTAATTAGTATTAAATTTGTATATATTTTTATTTATATAAATATTTTACAATTACTTTTTGGAATTACTATTTATTAGCTAGTTGAGTTTTGATCTATTTACAAATACAAATTTAATGAATGTGTTTGTAAATTAATTCTGAATTTATGAAAATATTATTTATTTTCACAGATGGTGGTAGTCTTATATACAGATAGATGGTGGGTTTGTTTTGTAGATTTAATCATACATTTGATTAGTTGATTTCATTCGCCGATTCACTCTTTGGCTGGTCACTGATCAGTTGGTTAGGTTTTGTAGATTAATTCAAGTTTGTGAAGTTGCGATTCGTTTCTCAGTTTTCAAAATAATTTTTGATGACTTCTACTCACCGCTTGCTGTCTACTTCATGGACTACAATAGAATTGCTGACTTCTATTCCATTTACAGAGGCAACAAAATATTTTTGCAGTGCTTCTCATATAAACTATTGTAACACCCGTGCACCAATTTCATATTTTCATATTTTTATCTATCATTTGACATTAGAAATATGATCCTAGTCCTAAGCTCGTCGCCATAAACGAATTTTCTATTTTAATTTTAAAGAATCTAAGAATTCTATTTAAAACGAATATATAGTTCGTTTTCAATTAAAAATTATATTAAAAACTTTAAAGAAACAATTATAAGTATCTAATAATTTGTTTATTTATTTACTTAAATTATAATTCTKYAATTTTAAGAATCTATTGTAATTATTAGAAATTTATTCATTTATTTAAATTAACCTATTGAATRGTCTACGTAATTATTCGWTTACTGTTGGGTCGTCTTTTAATTATTTACGGTTTTGAACTTCAAGGCCCAATGTCATATAACTAGCCCAAGRCCATCAAAARCTAACCCTAAACCTTCCTAAAATAAGGGTATATAAATGAAAATCCAAAGCACCACCCAATCCCCACATTTCATGTTTRTACAGCCACAAACAACTGAGCTAAACCCACATTTTGAACTTTTCGGCCACAGCTCTACTTCCTTCACAAAATCAATTTCAAAGCCTAACAACTTTCATTCAGTTTTTCTGTACACACATGCACAACATACAGTAAGCCACAAATGTTTGTTTATTTTTATTTTTACTTCCTTTTTGTGTTTCTGAAAGTTTTCAACCCAAACCCAAACAACCATGAACGCCCAACACAAATTTTTGGCTAAACCACCATCCAATCCATCTCTACCATTTTCAGCCCCATCATAGTCATGCTACCGAAATCCTTTCTCAAAACCACCAGCACAATATCGAACCACCACCAACCGGAATCTTTCCCGGCCAGCCCCAATCGAGCCGCGTTTCCAGGCCCGAACCCAACACAACCAAAACCCCCCGCCTGCCAACCCCAACCACCGTCACAGACCCAAACCCGTACACCAAACCACAGGCCACCAACCACCACCTTTGACCCTGCTCCGACCCGTACAAGACCCAAGAGCCACAACGCCAGCTTCTGGCCCGACCACGAGAACCACCCAACACCACCGTCCCACCCAAATTCGCCCTCAAGCCGACTCGCCATCGCCGGTTTTTTCCGAGAACCACCATGGATGGTCGTTGTCGAGAGAAGAAGGTCCACCGCCGCCTCGCCGTCCCACCCGCCTTGCGCCGTCGCCCTAGCCGTCGCCATCGCCGGAGGAGACGTCGAGTACTGGGTCGCCGCCGTCATCGAATTGAAGGTGGAGAATTGTGGGTGCCGATTTCAGTCACACCAAGCGCCGCTGCCGCTGAATCCCAATCGCCGGGCCACCGTCGACGAGACGAAGGAGGAGGCCGCCGCCCAGGTGACTCTTCGCCAATTGCAGGAGCCGCCGTTCGCCGAGCCGCTGCTGTGGTGGTGGAAAATCGATGGGGAGGGGGGGGGGGTTGCTGGCCGTTTGGAGAAATGAGAGAAAGGAGAGAAAGAGAGAGACGGGCTTTGACGAGAGGATGAATTAGGGATTAAGGGGGCTGGGTTTAACCCTTTTAATACCAGCCCATTTTCCTAATATTGCAGATTGAACCCCCAACCTTTGCCCTCATGTCAATTGAACCCCCTAACTTTACCATTCCTTCGATTGAGCCCTCAATTGATAAAAACCCTCAATTTCAACCCTCCAACTTTTCGAAACTTCGATCCAACCAAATAAAACTTATTAAATTTCAATTGAGTCCATTATTATTTATTTTAATATTATATTTTTTATTTTAAATAAATAAATAAATATATTATATATTAATATTTAAAAATTATTTAATTATATAAATAAATATATTATATATTAATATTGTAAGAATTATTCAATTATATATACACTAATTAAGTATATTTTTCAAATGATTAGGTGACGAGCAATAAGGGGATTTAGGACTTCAACCACGTGCATTCAATCGACTTATTTCACGACTTTATTTCGAGGTAGGGACCACTGACTTACRTATGTTAAATTTTATGTACTCAAATTTATGTGCTATGTGTATCATGCGATTCTATATTTCCAAAAACTAATATAGCCGTAGACCAAATGTGTCTGTGATCGGGGAAAAGGGTCATTGGGTTTATCCCAGCGTGCTATAACCACGAATTAAAACCAGAGACCAAATGTGTCTGTGACCGGGGAAAAGGGTCATTGGWTTTATCCCAGCGTGCTATAACCACGAATTAAAACCAGAGACCAAATGTGTCTGTGACCGGGGAAAAGGGTCATCGGGTATATCCCGGCGCGTTTTAGCTGCAGTCAACTTATTTTCTACGATAAAACTATGAATTCTATGATCAATTGTACTATTTGTGAGTTGTATGATTTTGCATTGGTTAAGTCAGTGTAACTATTGAGTACGTTGAGCTCATCCCAAATCAACGATATTTTTTTTTAGGTACAAACGAGAATATCGAATGAAAGGGAAACGAGGAGGGGAATGAAAACTGTTGATGTTGGATTTTGTGTTTTAATCTTGTTTTACGTTTTATCCACTGTTGGAAACTTGGTTGTTTAAATTATGATTATTTCCGCTGCGTATTTTTGAACGTTTTGAAAAATGTGAATCTTTTATCGTGAAAATTAGACATTTATTTGTGACGCCAAGATCCCTTCAATTATTATATAAAATGTAAATCTATTTACAATTATCGAAATCGGGGCGTCACAGAAGGTGGTATCAGAGCCAAGGTTTTGATTGGTTCTGTAGACTCGTTTCGTTTGTGAAAATCAAAAAGTGTATAAAATAAATATTTGGATTACTTAAATAGTTTTCATTCCTCCTCGTGGAACATTCGTCGATATCCTCAAGGTACAAAGGTTCATTGCAATTTTTTAATCATTCATTTAAATTCCATGTTAATTCATAACTGCATTGTATTGGGTATGGATGTTTATACTATGGATATGATTGCTTTGTCTTGGGAATGGTTGATGATACTTTTGATGTGAATGTGTTGTATTGGAAATGGTTGTTGATGCTATTGGTATGATGACACTCCAAGGCATGGAAGGTTTCATTATTTATGGTTTTTCGGAAGTCGACACGATGAGGTCATTTTGTTGATCAAACATTGCTTGTGGCGCTTAGCCAAGGAAAGAACACCCAAGGAAAACCGTGAAGAGGTTTCCAAAGGGAAGGAGAAGGGGGAATACGTGGTGGCGTGTCAACAATGTTACGACGTATATTGAGAGTATACCTCGTAAATTAATCAAGTAAATATTTTGTTGACATTAGGATATGGCGTCAAATCGAGAAAGAAGGTTCGTCGAAGAAGAGAATAGCGATCGTCATTGTAAATTGATAGTCTTATTACTTTGGCTTTGTTATTGACTTTTAGTATCTTTCTCTTCCTCGTACGTTTGTTTTCTATGTTGGACATGGTGTTGGTTTAGTGGCTATCTTCTACGTTTTTCACGAAAAGAGATATTACTATTATGAAAGGAATAGTCTGTGTCCTTAGTTTTCGTATAGATCCTAGTCTTGGAGTGGATGAAGTGAAGCCCAAACCCAGTGCATGTTGGTGGAAAAGAGGAAGTGGGTAGGAGGAAGTTCCAACCAAAGCAAACAACAGAAAACTGATGGCGGGAACAGACAGCAAGGAATGGACAACAAAACCCACGTGCCGAAGTTGCGGCAAGAGACATTTTGGTGAGTGCCTTCTAGGGCAAGGAAAGTGTTACCGCTGCCGTCAGAGTGGGCATGCAACGCAGTTCTGTCCTGTGTATGGTCAASYYCAACAAYGCGGMGGAGTGCCAAGGCTWGGACCGGCTACTGGAGGAAATGCCCGAATGTATGCCATGGCGCGCAATGAGGCTGAAGAGAATCCTGGAGTTATAACAGGTATGTTAACCGTCTCAGGAATTCCTGCTATTGTGCTTTTTGATACGGGTGCTTCGCATTCTTTTGTGTCGAAGAAATTTCATGATTTAATTGAAGTTAAGAGCACTAGAGTAGAGGAACCCTTAGAAGTTGGTTTACCATCCGGGAATGTGTTAATCACGAACTTGATGGATAAGGGAGTGAAGATCGATGTAGGAGGAAAGAATCTCGAGGCTGACTTGTATGTGATCGAAATGAAAGATTTTGACTTGATATTAGGAATGGACTGGCTCACGAAGTATCAGGCAAAGATACAYTGTCAAGAAAGAGAAATAACTTTCAAACTCACAGAAGGTGAAGAGATCAAGTTCTATGGAGCCAAAACCAAGACGGTGCCACAAGTAATAACAGCAATGAAGGCCATGAAGCTGTTGAAGAAAGAGAGATGCCAGAGTTTCTTGGTGAATTTGGTTAGCAATCCAGCGGTCGAGGCGACACCGCACGAAGTGCCCATCGTTCGAGATTTTCGGGACGTCTTTCCAGAAGAGTTACCAGGATTACCGCCCAGTCGTCAAGTCGAGTTCACAATTTATTTGACACCAGGGGCAGCACCAATCTCAAAGGCACCTTACAGGATGGCACCGAAGGAACTACAAGAACTAAAGGCACAAATCCAAGAGTTGTTGGATTTAGGTTTTGTCCGACCGAGCGTGTCGCCATGGGGAGCACCGGTCCTCTTTGTTAAGAAGAAAGATGGGTCAATGAGGATGTGTATCGATTATAGAGAACTTAATCGACTCACAATAAAGAACAAGTACCCGTTACCTCGAATCGAAGACTTATTCGATCAATTGAAAGGAGCAAGCGTTTTCTCCAAGATCGACTTAAGGTCGGGGTATCATCAGTTAAAGATCAAAGAGAGTGACATTACGAAGACTGCTTTCAGAACGAGATATGGACACTACGAGTTCGTGGTGATGTCTTTTGGGCTAAGCAATGCTCCAGCAGTGTTCATGGATTTGATGAATAGGGTTTTCCACCCCTACTTGGACAAGTTCGTCATAGTTTTCATCGACGACATCTTGATTTATTCGAAGAATCGAGAAGAGCATGAAGAACACTTACGAATAGTGTTGGGAACACTTCGTGAGGAGAAGTTGTATGCGAAGTTTAGTAAGTGTGAGTTTTGGATGGACCGAGTAGTGTTCCTTGGTCATATCGTCACTGCTCAAGGGATAGAAGTGGATCCATCTAAGATTGAAGCTATTAATGGATGGGCCACCCCCACGAATGCGAGTGAAGTTCGCAGTTTTCTGGGTCTAGCAGGCTACTATCGAAGATTTATCGAAGGATTTTCTAAGATAGCTGTGCCGATGACTCGACTTACGAGGAAAGGGGAGAAGTTCGTTTGGAGCTTGAAGTGCGAGGAGAGTTTTCAAGAACTGAAGAAAAAGCTCACTACCGCACCCGTCTTGARAATTCCCGACCCAACGAAGGACTTCGTTATTTATAGCGATGCGTCGAAACAAGGTTTAGGTTGTGTCTTGATGCAACATGGGAAAGTAGTGGCTTATGCGTCACGACAACTCAAAACCCATGAGACGAACTACCCTACGCATGATTTAGAACTTGCAGTTGTAGCTCATGCTTTGAAGATCTGGAGACACTACTTGTATGGAGGCAAGTGTGAGATCTTTACCGACCATAAGAGCTTGAAGTATTTGTTCACTCAGAAGGAGCTGAATATGCGTCAAAGAAGATGGTTGGAATTGGTTAAAGATTATGACTGCACCATTAACTACCATCCAGGGAAGGCAAACGTGGTAGCTGATGCGTTGAGTCGTAAAGGAGGACTGATGAGTTTACTGTCCGAACAAGATAAGTTGGTTGAGGAGTTCGCCAAGATGAAAATCGAGATGGTGATACCTCCAAGGAACACAAAGGGGATCTTAGCTTCGTTAGTAGTGCAACCAACTTTGAGAGAAAGGATCAAGGAAATTCAAACCCAGGATGGTTTCATAAGCAAAATGAGGGAGAAAGTGCGAAAAGGGACCATCAAAGGTTTTGTTTTAGCAGACGATGGAGTTTTGTTTTACGAAAGGAGGATTTGTATTCCAAAAGACGAGGGTCTAAGGAAAGAGATTTTGGAAGAAGCCCATTGTACTCCTTACACAGCACATCCTGGTGGTACTAAGATGTATAAGGATTTAAAGACAGCATTTTGGTGGAGGAGCATGAAGAGAGACATTGCCACTTTTGTGGGAAAGTGTTTAGTTTGTCAGCAAGTTAAGGCCGAACATCAACGACCGTCGGGTTTGCTAAGACCACTAGAGATTCCGGAATGGAAGTGAGAGCATATCTCGATGGATTTCGTGGTAGGTTTACCGCCATCGACGAGAGGTAACAAGGCAGTTTGGGTGATAGTAGATCGTTTAACCAAGTCGGCCCACTTTTTACCGGTCAAGATGACATTCAACATGGAACAATATTCTCAAATCTACATTCGAGAAATCGTTAAGTTGCATGGAGTACCGGTCTCGATTGTGTCAGATAGAGATACGAGGTTCACTTCGAACTTTTGGAAGAGTTTGCAAAATGCTTTGGGCACTAAACTGAAGTTCAGCACAGCTTATCATCCACAAACACACGGTCAAACTGAAAGGACTAACCAAATCATGGAGGATATGTTGAGGACGTGCACACTCGACTTGGGAAGTCAGTGGGAAGCTTTACTACCGTTGGTGGAATTCGCTTACAATAACAGTTATCAATCTACTATTGGTATGGCTCCCTACGAGGCTCTGTACGGGAGAAAGTGTAGATCTCCTCTTTATTGGGACGAAGTAGGTGAGAGAAAGATTTTGGGCCCTGAACTGATACAAGAAACGGTTACACATATTGCCATGATCCGAGATCGAATTAAAACTGCGCAGGACCGGCAGAAGTCTTATGCGGACCGTCGAAAGAAGGATCTAAATTTTGAAGTGGGCGATAAAGTGTTTCTGAAGGTAGCACCAATCCGAGGTGTAGTGAGATTTGGTCAGAAGGGGAAATTGAAACCAAGATTCATAGGGCCGTTTGAAATTCTCAAGAGAATTGGAGAGTTGGCCTACGAGCTTGCACTACCACCAAGTTTATCGAGCATTCATAACGTCTTCCATGTTTCGATGTTAAGGAAGTATGTCTACGATCCGCACCACATTGTGAGCTACGAAGAGTTGGAGGTTAATAAGGATTTAACTTATGAAGAAGCTCCCGAAGCGATTCTGGATCGCAAGATACATCGATTGAGGAACAAGGAAATAGCTTTGATCAAGGTGCAATGGAGGCGTCATGGGATGAATGAGGCCACTTGGGAACAAGAGGAGGAGTTCAAGTCGAAGTACCCAAATTTCGGCATTTCGGGTAAGTGCAGAATTTTGAGGACAAAATTTTTCTAAGGAGGGTAGGTTGTAACACCCGTGCACCAATTTCATATTTTCATATTTTTATCTATCATTTTGCATTAGAAATATGATCCTAGTCCCAAGCTCGTCGCCATAAACGAATTTTCTATTTTAATTTTAAAGAATCTAAGAATTCTATTTAAAACGAATATATAGTTCGTTTTCAATTAAAAATTCTTACTCCCTCCGATTCTTAATAAATGACGTTCTGGCGTGGGATGAGATAATTAACAACTGTGTAATCTGACTAAGTTGCCCCAAATAATCAACCTCTTAAATATTTATAATTATCTTTTACATAAAAAAAATCTTATTTATCTTTATCCATCTATCATACTTACGTTATTTTCTAAAACTTATCTTTCACAAAATATTATTGATAAGTTAAAAAATAAAGAATTTATTAGGATTGTGATAGGGATAAAATAGACAGAAAAGGTGATAAATATGTTAAACGTCATTTAATATGAAAACTGAGAAAGGAGTCCAGAACGACAATTATTTAGGAACGGAGGGAGTATTAAAAACTTTAAAGAAACAATTATAATTATTTAGTAATTTATTTATTTATTTACTTAAATTATATTTCTTAACTTTTAAGGAAACTATTATAATTATTAAAATTTATTCATTAATGTCAAATTACTATTGGGTCGTTTTTAATCATTTTCGATTACCGGACTTTAATCAAGGCCTAATGTCATAAACTTGGCCCAAGCCCACCATAACTCTAACTTTTCAAAACAAAAATGAATTCTTTTATTTATTTGTTTATTTGTTTTGTCTTGATATATGGACAAAGTCCAAAGACTTATCCACACATCCCCAACTTTAAGCTCTTGCCACAAACAACTCATTTTTTCACATTCCCAACTTTCAGCTTTGCTCTATGCCGCAAGAAACAAGGTGAGGAAATTGTTTGTCTTTCTTTTTCTCATATCATCCACATATCCTACATACGGCTACAACAAACCAAATCAACCCAAACCAAAGCCATCATCCCTGCCCAAATCGTTCCCAGCCAAATCCCGAGCGTTTATCCACCGGTGCTACCAACAAACGCTGCCTTATAGCCGCCCGTTGTGCCGACGCCCACCTGCCAAGCGCCGCTTGGCCACCGCCTTCTTCCCCGGGCCAGAGCAGAGACGGAGAGGGAGAGTGACGCCTGAGCGGCCGCCTCTCCGGTTGCTACACCACCTCGCCGCCCAATTTTTTTTTGCCAACTGTTGCGCCGTTTTCCGCGAGAAGGAGAGAAAGAAGGAGACGGCCGTTTTCTGATTTTTGAGAAGAAGAAAGGAGAGGACAGACGGGTTTTGAGGAAAAAGGAACGGGCGGATGAATTAGGGTTAAAGGGCTGAAACCCTTTTTAATCCAAATTTTCCGAATATTACAAATTGACCCCCCAACAGTTTAGCTCCTTTGCAATTGAACCCCTAGTTCACTAGAAACTCCACATTGATCCCAGCAACTTTGTTCCATGTTCAATTGACCCCAAAAGCTTTTGTCCTAGTTCAATCCCCCCCCCCCCCCCCCCCAACTTATCCAAAACCCCAATTGAGCCCCCAATTGGTCCAAACCCTCAATTTTGACCCTCCGACTTTTCGAAAACTTCGATCCAACCAAATAAAATTTATTAAATCTCAATTTAGATCCATTATTATTATTTTAATATTATATTTTGTATTTTAAATAAATAAATAAATATATTATATATTAATATTTTAAAAATTATTTAATTATATATATACTAATTAAGTATATTTTTCAAATGATTAGGTGACGAGCAATAAGGGGATTTAGGACTTCAACCACGTGCATTCAATCGACTTATTTCACGACTTTATTTCGAGGTAGGGACCACTGACTTACCTTATGTTAAATTTTATGTACTCAAATTTATGTGCTATGTGTATCATGCGATTCTATATTTCCAAAAACTAATATAGCCGTAGACCAAATGTGTCTGTGATCGGGGAAAAGGGTCATTGGGTTTATCCCAGCGTGCTATAACCACGAATTAAAACCAGAGACCAAATGTGTCTGTGACCGGGGAAAAGGGTCATCGGGTATATCCCGGCGCGTTTTAGCAACAGTCAACTTATTTTCTACGATAAAACTATGAATTCTATGATCAATTTTACTATTTGTGAGTTGTATGATTTTGCATTGGTTAAGTCAGTGTAACTATTGAGTACGTTGAGCTCATCCCAAATCAACGATTTTTTTTTCAGGTACAAACGAGAATATCGAATGAAAGGGAAACGAGGAGGGGAATGAAAACTGTAGATGTTGGATTTTGTGTTTTAATCTTGTTTTACGTTTTATCCACTGTTGGAAACTTGGTTGTTTACATTATGATTATTTCCGCTGCGTATTTGTTGAACGTTTTGAAAAATGTGAATCTTTTATCGTGAAAATTAGACATTTATTTGTGACGCCAAGATCCCTTCAATTATTATATAAAATATAAATCTATTTGCAATTATCGAAATCGGGGCGTCACAACTATCCTTTTGTCTTAAGTTTGAAAAACATGACATTTGAAGCATTTATACATGTTATTATCGGTAACTCTAAAAACAATTATTCTCATATAAACAAGTCATTCTATTGGTCCTCTACAAGCATTTCTTAATACGACGTCATCATCAGCAATGGCTGCATCTAAACTCGCTTAGAAGCCCTCCTACTTCTTCAGTACGAGCGTCGATCCTCTATTCGATGGCCATGATCGCGACTTCGACGACGACTGCCGCCCAGATCTCAATCTCTTCAGTCCGGTATACGATATGCTCCACCTATTTTCAACTGGAAGCAGTCCGAGCCAGGCCCTTGGATGACGTATCATGACACGGTAAATGGAAACAAAGCAGAGTGCTGAGTGTCTCCATCTGTTTATGGACATGTCGGGTCTTGGCAAGGAGGACGTCAAGGTCTCCCTTGAGAATAACACTCTGATTGTCAAAGGCGAGGGGAAGAAGGTGTTTCACGATGACAAGAATATTGTGCGAGGTTACAAAAACAAGTTTGATCTGCCTGAGAATGTGTACAAGACCAATGAGATCAAGGCGGAGATGAAGAACGGGGTGCTGAAGGTGTTTGTTCCTAAGATCAAGAATGAAAAGAGGACTGATGTGTTCGATGTGAGTGTTGAGTGATCATTGCTTGCTTTTGAAGAGAAGGTTGTTTTGGGTTTAGTAGTTTGTTCTGATTCTGAGTATTATTATCTCCTCAAATGAAGATTTTGTTTGATGGATAATGAAACAAGTCGTTCTATTGGCATATGTTATTGATTTCGTGTCTATTTATTATCTTGCATATTGATTTTTTGTAAGTACCCCTGTAAATTATAAAATTACAAACAGGCTCATTGATCTTTCAAAATTTAAAGTAACATTTCCATTTGTATGATAATTTTGGAAAAAATTATGTAACATTTCCATTTATATGATAATTTTGAAATAAATTATGTAACATTTCCATTTATATGATTTTTATATATTGGGATTTTTTTTTTGTATGTAATTTTTTGTGGATTATTCTTCTATCTGTTTGTATATAATTCAGACTTAGGGTTTCATATTTGTATTCATAAACTTTTTTTTTTTAAATGATATGTTTTTATCCGTTTGACATGCATTTTGAAGAAATAAAACCCATAATTAATTTTCTCTCATACATGAACAAGAAATAAAACCCATAATCATAATTTATTATCATGTTCAAATGTCAAGCATACCATATATATGAAAATTATCCATAATTAAAAATGGTTGAAAGAATAGTATATTCTTTGAAACAGAAGGAATATTGATTTATCAATTAATAATCAATTTATTTTCCTTACCATGTAATTCGTTTGTTTTTTTTCAATTTTTATACAAGATATTTTAAAATCTCCATTAAAGTTTTTCAAAATTTTTATGCGCTATCATTGTGAATAAGACCGTTAATATAGTTTCCATTAAAGTTATTCAAAATTTGAAATCTGAGATCAAAAATATTATTTTCTATGTGATATTAAAAAGTCATTTTGTGAATTTAATTAAAATACAATTGATAAATCTTATATTATTATACATATTTTTGATATGCCTGCGTAATACGGGGGTTATTACACTGGTACTAATATAAAACATCCAAGTACCCTTAAAAAAACAATTAATTGTATTCTTTTTCCTCCAAGTCCCACCCCTCATTTCTTCTCATCTTCTACAAATCAAAATGGAATAAAAAATTACACACAATTAATTATCTGCACTCATTTATACATTCCTAGAAAGAAATTAAACACATTTAAATCATACCCCCGCTGTGGCAGAAAAGAAACCCATGCCTCCATGACGTAGGTTAATTTATGTCAAAACTGACAAAGAAAACGCAATGCGACCATCTCATTTGGAATTTATCGTCCTTTATGTTGTTTCACAAAACTCCATTCTATATTATTTTATTTTTGACGATGTTTTTAAAAAATGTGAGATATGTGGTAAGAATGAAATAAAATAGAAAATCTAATCTCCAGTAGAACATAAATTATGAAATCTATCTAATATCCTTTATACATTTGGGGGAGGTGTTAGACATTTTCCACGTCACATAATTCTTTTAATGTCACTTGACAATAAAATTTAGCAATCCATGTGTTATCGGTGCATCTCCAACGGACCATGGAATGTGCAACTAAAATTTCACATGAATAAGATATAATCTAAAGAAAAAAAAATTATATTTGAAAAAATATTTTGTATTCAACTTTTCTACAATTTCATTCAATCATAATTTTTTTATAATTATATCAGAGAATGTCGCCACTATTTATAGTATCATGTAAGACAAATGTAACCCTAAAATATATGGCTAAAATTGCTACAGTACACTTGGCAAATCGTGTGGTCACTATCGCTACAGTACATTCTATCAGCTAGATGTACTGGATTAGGGCTGACATTATCAGCTGACGTAGGATAGGTTGTTCTCATGTGAGACTCATTACTAGTTGTACGTGCGAACTCTGGGCGACCTCTTGTATGACCTGAGAGGTCGCCAACCTTGCGATCTAGTGTTGTACTCATCTTCAAGTCGCCAAACATTATATGGCTAGCCGACCTGAATTTATCAGGTCGCTCTCTATTCAGGTCGCCAACCTTGCGATCTGGTGCTGCACTCATATCAGGTCGCTCTCTATTATCCCCCCCTCAATTCGAGTGCGGCGAGAGGAAGAACTTATTGCGGAGCCAAACAAAAAATTGATGAGACAGCGGTTTGGTGAAGACATCGGCAGTCTGATCAATAGAAGGGACGAACCGAACCTGCAGCAATTTCTTCGCAATGAGGTCGCAAAAAATGTGAAGATCTAATTCAAAGTGCTTTGTACGGGCATGAAGAACAGGATTGGAGGCAACAACAATAACACTTTGATTATCGACCCAGATTGTAGGAACAGTAAGAAGAGCGACCTGAAGCTCATGTAGCAAGGATCAGATCCAATCTATTTCAGCAGTAGCATGAGCGAGGCTGCAATATTCAGCCTCGGTGCTAGACCTCAAAACAGAGGTCTGCTTCTTAGAACACCAGAAGACAATATTGCATCCGAGAAGAATACAAAATTAAGTGGTGGATTTTCTGTAATCCAGGTCACCAGCCTAGTCGGAGTCTGAAAAGCCTGTCAGAGTAAAGAATGAGGTTTTACTGTAGGTTATGCCATAAGAAATGGTACCGGCAAGTTATCACAGAATTCTCTTGACAGCTCGCCAGTGTGTGCTGAGAGGACAGTGCATATATTGACACACTTTGTTGACGCTGTAAGAAATATCAGGTCGAGTAATTGTGATATACTGAAGAGCTCCAACAATACTCCTGTAAAAGGTAGGATCAACATAGGGTTCTCCTTGAGATTTAGAGAGGACAGGGGAGACAACCATCGGTGTAGGGGTGGCTTTAGCTCCAGCCATACCTGTTTTTTCAAGAAGAGTCAAAATGTACTTGCCTTGATTCAGATGTAGACCCTGAGCGATGTGGGAAACCTCAATGCCAAGGAAATGATGCGGTTCACCTAGATTCTTTAAAGAAAAGGTTGAATCAAGGTGAGTACTAAGCTTCGAAATTCCAATTTTGTTGCTGCCTGTGATGAGGATGTCGTCAACATACACTAAAACCCAGATGCAGCCTGAGGAAGTGTTGGAGTAGAAAAGAGATCTGTCAGCCCGAGAAGCAGAGAAGCCAAAACGAAGAAGGACAGCTCGCAATTTTCCAAACCAGGCGCGGGGAGCCTACTTAAGACCATAAATCGCTTTGGACAACCTACACACCTGAAGATTGGGACCCTCCTGTTCAAAACCAGGTGGCTGAGCCATGGAGATTTCCCCGACCAGCTCGCCATTCAGAAAGGCATTATTGACATCCAATAGTTTGACCGACAAGTTACAGTTGACAGCGATGGAGAGCAGAACTCGGATAGTGGTAGCTTTAACAACAGGGCTGAAAGTATCAGAAAAATCAAACCCGGGCACCTGAATGTATCCTTTGGTGACCAATCTGGCTTTATAACGAGCAACAGTACCATCAGCATGAGTTTTTAACTTGAACACCCACTTGCAACCAACCAACGACTTGCCCGGAGGTAGCTCAGAGAGAGACCATGTCCGGTTCTTAAGGAGAGCTGCATACTCTTCACACATAGCTACTTTCCACTTGGGATGTGTTAAAACTTCAACATAGGAGGAGGGCTCCCGGAAATTGAGGAGCTCCGTGCTGAGCACCTTGGGCTTGTAAATTCCAGCTTTAGCTCTTGTTATTATGTGATGCTTACCTGCAAAAGGATTAACATTAGGCACAAAAGAAAAAGGAGAAGTATGTGGAAAGCTCATTATTGGTAATTCAACAGTAAGAGGAATAGTAGAGGAACTGGATTGACTAGAGGATAGTGGGATTGGATGATAGGGGGGCTGGGAGGCGAACCAAGTATGGAGGGCTGAATATGAGACTGTGGTGAGGTCGCATGTGGGTGTGTTGAGGTCGCTGGCACAAGTGTTGAGGTTGCATGTGGTTGAGTTGAGGTCGCTGGCACATGTGGTGCATGTGGCTGAGTTAAGGTCGCTGGCACATGTGATGAGGTCGCATGTCGTTGTGTTGAGGTTGCTGAAGACACTGGTGAGGTCGGCGAGGTCGCAGAAGATAGTGGCGACCTCTCCGACGGTGTAGTAGTAGGGGGAATAGGTATAAGAGGTGGAGGACCAATAATAGATGGTCGAATATTGGAGCAGGAGTGAGGTTCAGAATTTTTAGAGAAGGGAAATTTGAGCTCGTCAAAGATCACATGTCTGGTGATTATAACCTTGTTATCTGGAAGCAAGACTTTGAAACTCTTATAGTGTTCACTGTAATCAAGGAAGATATTTGGTTGTGACCTGAACTAAAACTTATGTTTATTGAGTGGGAAAATTGCTTTTTTGGTCCAATATGTTGTCCACTTTCCAATTTAGGATCAAGATATTGTCCATTATCAAAACACATACATGAAGTTATCAGAATCATCAATTAAGGTACAAAATTATCCAATCCAGGCTTGATGGCTGACGTGGCAAGATCCAATGTTTATTTATCAATTTTCATTTAATTTAAATGCCAAAAATTGGAAATTACGCCTAAAATACCGAATATGCCCCCCAGACTCTTGAATATCCCTCCCCAAAAGTTGGATCTTATGGAATTTAAGTGAATTATTTGGATCTGCAATTTTCTTCAGCCTGTATTATATGTGAAGCATAGCGTTGAAATTTGAGAATTTTATTAAAGTGTATCTTGTTTAAAATATATTTTATGTGGATCCAATTTGGTTTTGTTTTGTATTTTCACAACTCCAAAAACCCAAAATCAAGGACCCAACCTTCAAAGCCCTTCTTGGTCTTCTTATCGAAAATCTCAAAAAAAAAAAACAAATAAAAAAAACTTGTAATCTGCCTTTTCCAAAAGGCAGACGCTTCTGTTGTTTTATCAAAGGGACAAAACAATTTGCCTTTTCCTTTATTTTCCAGAACCCCCAAATGCGACGAGCTTCAGTAAAAAAAAATCGGAAAATTGAAACCCTCACTTTGGTCTTCTTCCAAAATTGATAATTGCCGCCGCACCACCATATTAAACCACCAACGAATGTTTCGGGGAGGGCGGTCCATTCGGAACCAGGGCTGCGCGCACAGTCCCCTATGCTCAAGGCGACGAATGGGCGGCGCAGAACAAGCTATTTCGTGGTGGTTGTTTGGTATTGAGTCACCGGGAATCTGGGCAATCGACGGAGAGAAAGTTGTCGGTGCCTAAAATACCGAATATGTTATCAGGCAAAATTCCAGAAGAAATAACCAATCTCAAGAATTTATGCCTATTGAATCTAATGACGCTTTCAAGTTTTATTCCTCGCGAATCTGAGATTGGGGAGGGATATTCAAGTGTCTCGGGGCATATTCGGTATTTTAGGCGTAATTTTTGATTTTTTGAATTTAAATTAAATGAAAATTGATAAGTAAATATTGGATCCTGCCACGTCAGCCATCAAACTCGAATTGGATAATTTGTACTTTAATTGATGATTTTGCCAACTTCGTGTATGTGTTTTGATAGTGGATAATATCTTGGTCCTAAATTGGAAAGTGGACTATATATTGGACCAAAAAAGCAATTTTCCCTTTATTGAGTAGTCTAAGATGAGGGTAACAGAGACACCCAAAGGGTTTAAGGTGAGTATAGCTGGGAATTTGATTTAAAAGAAACAGATGAGGACTTTTGTACTGAGTGGTTTTAGAGGGTAATCGATTTATGAGATAGACAACAGTGGTAAAGGCATCATCCCAGTATTTGATAAGTAGATGAGAGTGAGAGAGGAGAGAGAGACCTTTTTCAACAATGTTTCTATATTTCCTTTCGGCAAGGCCATTTTGTTAAGGTGTATAGGGACAAGAGATTTTGAGGTGTATCCCAGAGGAGTGAAATAGGTTTGTGAGGGCTTTAAATTCTCCCCCTCCATCACTTGGCACCGATTATATTTTAGAATGAAACTGAGTATGAATAAGATTTTGCAGATGAGTGAAGGCAGCAAGCACATCAGATTTATGCTTTATTAGATAGATCCAGGTATATCTAGTATAGTGATCAATAAATGAAACATATGAGGAGAATCCATTAGAGGATTTGACAGGAGCAGGACCCCATACATCAGTATGTACAAGATCAAAGGGATTTGTATACTCAGTTCCTAGGGGAGAAAAAGGTAGCTTATGGCTTTTACCCTGAAGACAAACACAACAAGTGGAAAAGATAACTTTATTATTATTAGAAATGGAGAGATTACAGGTTTTGAGAACTCTTTGTAATACATTATTGGCAGGATGCCCTAATCTAAGGTGCCATAACTGTAAATTTGCTTCCTGATTTGGATCACTAGACTCAGTGATGAAGATACTAGGGTCCCGTCTTGTGAAAGAGGTAGATGGGGTTGATGGCGAGCTGGAGGAGGTGTTGGTGAGCTGGATGTCAAATCTGTAAAGGTCATTCTTAAGGGAGCCTCGGAGAAGAATTTGATGTGTAACCTGATCCTTTACACAGCAAGAAGTAGGATGAAGTTCAAAGTAAACAGAGTTATCTTGAGCAAATTGAGAGACACAAAAAAGGTTCTTAGTTATGTGCGGAACATGAAGGAGTTTTTTGAGTAAAAAGGATTTGTTGCTGGATAGAAACTGAGAATTACCAATACGAGAAATACACAAACCTGATCCATTTCCAACCTGAACCTTGTTGTTTCCCTGGAATTCTGAGGAGATATTGAGATTATTGAGGTCATTTGTGACATGATTAGAGCCTCTAGAATCTGCATACCAGCTCGCACCACTGGCTGAATCAGACATCAGTGATAGGGCAGAAATATCAATCGACTGAGTCACGGGATAAGCAGTGTAGGAGCTCTCTGACGTGTTGAAGCTATTCTATGCATTGGACTGTGCAGTGTAGGCAGTATCAAATCGGTAATAACATTTGTCAGCAGAGTGGTTAGAGTAGCCACAGATTTGACAAGGCGGCCTGTTTCCTGGTCTGAAACCTCTTCCACCTCGTCCTCTGTTGTTGTTGTTCCTTCCTCTGCCACCTCTTCCAGGGTGGCGACCTCTTCCTCTGAATGTGCTTGCACCAATCCAGGTGTCATTTTTCTGACCAGAAAACTGATTGGCGATGTTGATAGTAGGGCTTGATCCTTCTGTGTTGATGAGGTTGGATGAATTTCCAGCTTCCGGTCTGGTCTTATAGCTTAATAACATAGGTAGCAGGTTTGTGAGGGTGAGGGAGTCACTCCGAGCTGTAGCTGCTACCACCACCAGGTCAAAATCTCCTCCAAGTCCGGTGAGAACATGCATTACTTGGTCTTCTTCAGAAATTGGTTGACCAGCTGAAGCTAGCATGTCACAACAAATTTTGACCTTATTTACATATTCTCTGATGCTCATGGTTCCTTTTTTGATAGAGGAGAGCTGCATCTTGTACTGCATCTTTCTAGCTGCTGTTTGGCTGGAGAACTTAGCCTCCATAGTTTGCCATGTTTTTCTTGAAGATGCAAGACCAACCATCATGGTAACTAGATTTTCAGAAAGAGAGGAGAGAAGCCAGGATGCTAAAAACTGATCTTGCCGAACCCAGAACAGGAATTTCGGGTTTACTGATCCTTCGGCGAGCTGAGATGAGGGTCTGATTTCTCTAGTGAGGAAGCCTTCAAGCCCGTATCCTCTGATGGCTGTGTAAATTTGCATTTTCCAAAGCAGATAATTTGAGTCATTTAGTTTGATTGAGATGGGCTGATTTTGCAACTGAATTGCTAAGTTTGAGCTTTGAGAAGATAGAGAAGTATTCTGAATTACTGAGTGAGAACTCTCTTGATCCTCAAGAGATGGAGACGTGTTACCCTCCATGAGATATAAAGGAAGGAGAGAAGAAGTCGGGAGGAGAGGTGCTCAGAGTCAGGCAAAAACCTGCTTTGATACCATGAAAGAAAATAAAGAACTCATATTTGAAGAGATATTTTGTATTCAACTTTTCTGCAATTTCATTCATTCATAATTTTTTATAATTACATCAGAAAATGTCGCCACTATTTATAGTATCATGTAAGACAAATATAATCCTAAAATATGTGGCTAAGATTGCTACAGTACACTTAGCAAATCGTGCGGTCACTATCGTTACAGTACATTCTGGCAGCTGGATGTACTGGTTTAGGTCTGACATCAACAGTTGACATAGGATACGTTGTCCTCATGTGAGACCCATTTCTAACTATACGTGCGACCTGGGCGACCTCTCGTATGACTTGAGAGGTCGCCAACCTTGCGATCTAGTTTTGTACTCATCTTAAGGTCGCCAGACATTATATAGCTAGCCGACCTGAACTTATCAGGTCGCTCTCTATTCAGGTCGCCAACCTTGCGACTTGGTGCTGCACTCATCTTCAGGTCGCCAACCTTGCGACCTGGTGCTGCACTCATATCAGGTCGGTCGCTATTAATAATAACAAACATGGACAATGTTTAACACTCTTTCTAAACGTATAAGGAAATCTAGATATTATTTATAATCCAAGCCATCAACTGGAGATTAATTTATTTATTTTTATTTCGCCTTGCCACATGTCTCATAATTGATATAATACAATTGGACATGCTCTTAGAATGCAGACAACGAGTACCGATAACCTAGAGTAAATTTATTTAAATACTAATCACAATTGCTTTGGAATTGAGATAAGTTAAATAATGGAAAATGACGAATAATTACAAGTACCGATAACCCAGAGTAAATTTATTTAAATACAAATCACAATTGCTTCGGAATTGAGATAAGTTATATAATGGAAAATGACCAATAATTACAAATTACAAGGCTCTTTTATATCCATTAAATCTCACGTCTTTTTTTTTTTTTTGCCAACTAGGTACAATATTTCCATTTTTTCTTATTAACTCTTTGCCCCCAAATCGATCCATAGAAGAGAATTATCTCTCCTTATCTCTTTCATTTTCACGCCAATCAAGCAAGAATTCATAGTCGCCTGCCAGCGATAGTGCGGTTTCACACCATCACAAACAACCGTAGTTTTACTGCATATCGACTCCACTTTCTGCAAATATCGAGCCGACGGATCCAGATCAACGCATCCAAAAATCCACCGCCTCACTTCGATGACAAAAAAAAAATCATTGTTAGAAAATTAGTTTTATTGTGGCTAATTTTGATGGCTAAATACTTAATTCATGTGTAATTAAATGGAATAATATTATTGAATGTATTTAGTAGTATATTTATTTTCTCAAAATTGAGTTTATGTGACTGAGAAATAAAATTATTTAAGTTAGCCATTTGAAAGGGAAAGTGTATAAAATCTAACATTTAAAATGTAAGGGAAATTTATACACGTTGTAATGAGTATCATGTGATTAAGCTCATACACTAGTTGGTTGTGTTTTCAATTGTGGGCTTGGGCCTAGGCCTTGGCTTTGGGTCTTGACAATTGACTTAAAATTAGGACTATTTGGGTCCTTATTGGGTTGTATGAGATTGGTTGTAAACCAATCAAGTTTTGTTTTTGTATTCTTTGAAGGATAATGAGCTCGACCCATTATCTCAATCAAAGAAGATTGTAACCTTCAACTTTATTATCAGCATTTGAGTAGGCTTAAAACTGTGATGATGGAGGTAGTAGCTATGCACCACCCTTTCAACTTCTCAAACCCTATATGGTGAGGTTTATAATAGATTTTGAAGTTATATGAAGAAATATACACTGAATTAACTTTATTTTGCATTCTTAGCACTAAAGTCTCGAGCATTTGTTTAAAATTTTGTGCTCAATCTTCTCACTTTTCAAGTTCGTTTGAACTTTGAAGTTTGGTGTGCTACAACTTCAAATACGTTAAGTCATTGTGTCTTTGGGGACATCAGTCCAATTTCGTTAGCACTACACGAAATTTATTTAACTTGCGGAAAGAGATCTTTCTCACATTGACCTTTTGATCAATATAGTTCAGTTCAAGAAGGTGTTATTATTTAGTTTTATAATGTTTTCTAGCTTTTCTTATTTTTAGCATTTGTAAGAATTGTAGTAAATTTCAGTAGCATTTTCCTTTTTTATTATTCTTATTTTGTAACAATCGCAAGGAAAATATTATTTTGCTACTAAACTTATGGAGACGTCAATCAACAAGCGAAGAACACTAATAATATAACACAAACCACTCAAGTGATGAGCACTGTCGAAGCAACATGAACTTTTGTTTAGAATATTGTTATTCTTGCTGCCAATGTTCATGCTGAAATACCTCAAACATTCAATGGTCTTGATTTCAAGAGATGTCAACAAAAATTGCTTATCTATCAAACCACTCTAGTTTTATCTAGATATTTGAAGGAGGGTCCAACTTTGGTTGTGCAAAATGAAGACAATGCTGATTTACGTATTGCGTATGATGCTTGGGGCCAAGATAATTAACTTTGTTGAAACCATGTTCTTAATGGATTAAGCAATGAACTGTATAATGTGTACAATGATGTCAAGAATGCCAAGGAAATTTGTGATGCCTTGGAGATGAAGTAGAATTTGAAGATGTTAGAGCGATGAAGTTCATTGTTGGGGAGTTCTTGGATTTCAAGATAGTCGATACTAAGACTGATATCTCACAAGTCCATAAGTTCCAACTGATTTTGCATTATATTCATGCTAAAGACATGTTCCTAAGTGAATCTCCCATGTAGCTTCTGTGATTGAGAAGTTACCTTTGGGTTTGAAAAACTTCAAAAATCATCTAAAACACAAGACAACAAATATGACACTCGAGAGGTTGATTGTCAAACTTCAAATTGAAGAAGGCAATTGAAAATCTGAGAATAATATAAGTCAATATCCAATGGAGGCTTGTGCTAATCTGCTAGAGTAAGGCAACTCCTATAAAAGGAAAGTAACAAATGCTCAAAACAATAGAGACAAACAAGTTGCCAAGGTTTGGAAGTTTACTAGAAATTTTCATAACTGTAGCAAGGTAAACCACATGGCAAAAGATTGTAAGAAGCCCAAAAAGAATAATGGTCAAGTTCGAAGACAATCAAGTTCTCATCTTGTTGGTCCTGAACCGATTGAATTGACTGACTTTGATATGTCGGCTATGGTGTTTGAAGCCAATTTGGTTAATAACCCAAAAGAGTGGTACATTGATACAGGTTCCGCTCTACATGTCTGGTCTGACATAGATGTGTTTTCCAACAACACTGTTTCAACGGGTCGTAAGCTCCATATGGGGAATATTTCCTTATTGGAAGTGGCTGAAATTAGAAATATTGCTCTCAAGTTAATTTCTAGAAAAGAGCTACTATTGAAGGAAGTGCTGCATATCCATACATCCGATATAATTTAGTGTCTTGATCACTACTGGTTGAGCACTGATTTAAGTAAGATTATGAAGTTAAGGAGTTTGAGTTAATCAGGTTTGGGTAATTTCTAGGGGTTATCTAGACAAAGGATTGTTCAAATTGAATGTAATGGCTACTCGCTCTGTAAACTCATCAAGTATGAACGAAAATGAATCTAATTCTGTTTACTTGAGTATTCTGATTTATGGCATATTAGGTTAGGACTTATTAATATAAATGCAATAAAAACACTTGTGATCTTATATTTATTACCAACTTCCAAAATAAATTCACAACATAGGTGGGGAATTTATAATGAAGCCAAAATGTATATTTTTTACCATCAGAAATAAGAAATCAATATTACATTAAGAACATCACAAATTACAAATATATATTCATCATCAGTGCTTGTGAAGTATAAAGAATAACAAAGTCAAATATAATCACACTTACCATACACAAACCATCACACAGACTATACAGATACCATCACATAAACCATACACATATCATCATCAATAACTTTCTTAAAAATTTATTTGTAATCCCAGAAAGAAGAAATCAATACTACATTAATAACATCATAAATCTGAAATATATATTCTTCATCAGTGCTTGTAAATTTTAAAAATAACATATTCATATATCATCACATAGACCA